>JAVJIF010012187.1:0-97833 GCA_038442645.1 Agave tequilana | reverse complement strand
GGTTCGGACCAGTTGGCCCCTCCCGGAGCGCTATAAATAGCACTCCGAATTCTCAATTGGAAAACACAACACAACACACCAACAACAAGAAATCTGAAGGAGATTCTCTCTCTCACTCAGTCTTGAAGTGACTTTCAAACAGGAAGTGGGAAATCGGCAATTCGGTTTCCGAAGCGGCTTCCAAAAGAGATTCTGCAAAAATTCGTTCTGAAAGAGGGCTCAGAAAATTCAACAGATTCTTTAATAGAATTGTTGTCTGAATCTGGGACTTCTGAAGAAGAATATTCTTCAACCTTCCTTCTTCCTCTACAGTGGGTGCTCCTCCAAAAGTAAGGCAAATATTCTCCCGAAATTTGTCTTTGTCCCTCTGCTTCAATAATCCTGTGAAGATACTGGTTAACTACGGTTCGACCGTACGGTGATTTGGTAGTGCTATCCAAATACCGTGAAGGAGTGTTGTATCTTGGGAGACCAGCGTCTAATAACCCGTTAGCACCAGTGCGGGGGACGTAATTGTCTTAAGGAGATTCGCTTTAAGCGTACCTCACTCCAAGTACTGTATAAGTGAATTAATTTCTTTATACATGGGATATACTGATATTCAGTATATTGAGACTGATTTATATCAGTCTATTTGGTGTTTAACCAAGGAAGGAAATTGAAAGGTGGTTCTTAAATTAAGGAACGTTCTATTGAACGGAAAACCTCCCACCTGATATTTACCGACCTGACCAATTAGATTGTTGATATTTTAGTGATCTTGATTAGTTGTCAGATTGATCCCAGAAACTAACATTTATTTCAAGCAGTGCAATGATAATCTCACATTTTGCTATTATATGTTGATGCTATGCTGATTGTTGTGAGGAATATGACACATATTCAGAAACTTAAAGCCCAGCTAAAGAAAAAGTTTGACATGAAAGATTTGAGAGAAGTAAAGAAGATCTTAGGTATAGAAATCAGTCGAGGCAGAAGTACACGTGGACTCTAGCTATCCCAAAAGAGCTATGTTCTCAAGATATTGGAAATGTTCAATATGGCTGAAGCAAGACTGATCACTACTCTTTTGGCAGGTCAGTTCAGGTTATTCTCCAGTCAGTGTCCAAACTCACACAAAAAAAGAAGGATGAGATGTTTCGAGTACCATATGCTAGTGTAGTGAGACCATTGACTTAACCTATACGGTTAGAATAATAAGTCGGTTCATGTCGAATCCATGCAAACATTATTGGAAAGCAATAAAGTAAGTGCTGCGATATCTACGAGGGATTGCGAGATTAGGCTTCACGTTTCAGAGTTTGAAAACGGGAAAGTTTAGGGTGTTACAAAAGTTATGATGATGTAGATTATGTAAGAGATCTTGATTAGCGAAGATCTACGATGGGTTATGTATTCACAGTAACTAAGCGTGTTGTTAGTTGGAAGGCAGAGTTGCAAGACACAGTGATACTTTCAACAACAGAGGCGATGTACATAGCTGCAATTGAGCAATCTAAGAAAGCCCTGTGATTGAGAGGCTTGCTGGTACATTTGGAATCATACATGATTCAGTTCAGATCTACTGTGACAGTCAGAGTGCAATACATTTTGCTAAGAATCATAGGTATCACAAACAGACAAAGCACATCAATGTTAGGTATCACATGATACGTCAGTGGGTTGCAGTGAAAGCTTATTGATTTGATCAAAAAACAGTATAAAGAAGAATACAGAAGACATGATGACAAAGTCCATTCCGATGGAGAAGTTCAAAGTATCTCTAAACTTCATCGAGGTTCTCCAAAGATAAGGTCGAGAATGAGTTCTTAGGAGGGAGTCATGTGAAGTCACAAAAAGGAAAAAAAAAAAAACCTTATTTGATGGTGCGGAGGCCAATTTGTACAAAAGACTTATGGAATGTGAGTCAGAGATTGATGGTATTTTAAATGCCTCACATTTATTAGAGAAGACTACACGATAAGGTGAAGGAGATTCCAACAATTCAACAGCCAGAAACGTGCACAGACTCAAGCTTTTGAAAGCTTGGTTGAAGCTTTCGACAGCTCTGAAGGTAGCTTTTCGACAGCTCTGAGAAGCTGTCAAAAATCTGAGACAAGCTTTAGTCTTGGGATGAAGCTTCCGACAGCTCTGAGCCAGTATTGCTCTCAGGAAGGCACCTTTTAAAAGGTAATCCAGAGCTTTCGGAAGCTCTAGGCAATTTTCGGAATCCGAACTGTTTTGTGATTGGGATTTTGAAAGGATTTCCGATTCTTACTTTCTAAGGGCGGTTGATTGGATGACCATAATGATTTTGTTGAATATTTAGAAGGTCTATTTATTTTATAAGTCTATAAAATCTCTAGTTGTGAACTTTAGGAAGAGAGCTTGAATAGATAATGTTTATTTACTTTGTATTGAGAGTTTGAGATATTCTCGTGAGAGATCCTTGTAAACTTTGTTTTGCTTCTCAGATTAATAAGAATTTCTCCCTCTCCTCCCATAAAATCTTGTGTTTGATTTATGTTCTTCCTCTTATAATGATCAAGTTATATTGCTTGTTACGCTGGATTGCTTGAGGTTTCCGCAACTACTCTCATTGTTTGGTGGCGGTTATCACAACATTTACTTGTTATCAAGATTGTTTTAGAGGAATGAAAATATTATAGCCAATTTGCAAGAATCATGCTATTTAGACTAAACTTTGAATAGGGGCGGAGCCATCATCTAAGGGGGCACTACATTTAGTATTGATTATTTTATGACTTGTTCCTGAGGTTCAATCTTGGTTCCTATCAAATGATACGTTCTCGTAAACATGACTTATTAGATCATTTAGTTTCTTTATATATTTAATATGAATGTTTTTTTAAAAACAAAAAATGATATTAAGACTTGAACTTTAGACCTTCTAAAATCAAATTTCACAACCAAGCAACTAGAGCTAGACTACAAGTATAATATTGATGATTCCAAAAATATCCAGCTAATTAAGATTGTTAGTTTCAAGAAAAACACAACCAATTAAGGTTATTTTTTTCAAGAATAATCTAGTTAATTAAGGCAGTTGATAATATTGAGCAAGATTTTAAAAATAAGAACACGAAATTACTGAGTTTATACTCTAATTAATGAGAAATGTGCTACACTAGGTAGGGCAAATGTTGTGTGTAATGTGAACTTAAGTGGGCATAATATAATTGTATAACAAAATTAGGCAAAATCTCAATTTTCCCCGGTATTGTGCCTGGTATTGGAGACTATACCTTAAAAAGTTTCACGTGCAATTATAATTCAAACCTTCATTCAAATCTTCATGAAACGAGAAAAGTCAGAATTTGAGTTGATTTAAGATTTTGTAGAGTTTTTAAAATTTATTAAGAGTCATAATATTAGAATTGGTTTAGGACTTTTATTTTTTAAAATAAAATAAGTAGTATATTGGGCATTTTTTTTAAATTTTTTGTATTTTAATTCAAAAAAGACCTCTCTATAAAATAATCCAAAAACTGACCTCATTGGACCACATTGGCGTCATGTAGGCGGGTGACGCAACTCCTCCACATGTGAATATTTTATTTTTTTAAATTTATTTTAGATTTGAAAATCAGGTTCTGAGTTGTCAACCCAGAGCCCAAAATTGCACCCTGAGACAAACAGAAATTGAAAGTTTTAAATCTATCTTCAACATTCAATCAATTGCAGTATTTAATCTCTTTCATTTATAATAATATGCAAAATACATAACATGAAACTGTTTAGGTTAAATGATTAAGGCGTGTGTTTGCGAGTCCACGGGGCATAAATAAAATTGAAAAAAACAAAAAAAATTCTCACATAGCGGCCCGTGTGCCCTGTGGTGCTGCGCATGGTGTCAAAAAAGTTTATTTTTGAAATTATTTCTGAACAAGTCTATTTTTTAAATTAAAATTAAAAAAAAATTAAAATAAAATATCATAATAGATTAAACATATGAGTTTGATCTTGAGTTGACTCTTATGTTGCTATGGGAGGGTTCTAAAATAATTTGCACGGGCCCGGGCATAAAAAAAGAATTCAGCGAGCGGCCCGAGCTAAATTGCATCCAACGGTTACTGTCTTGCCACGTGGACAAACACAGATCGCTGCAGCTAACTTCGGGTCCCTCGGGGACTCGGAGCCAGCAACCGCCCCACTCTAATGGCTCTCTACTCCCAAGCAACTCCTTATCGTTCTAAATTCTCACTCATCGCCTCTTTCTCTCTCCCCCAATTCCCCACAAACAAACCCTCTCTCTTTCTCTCATCTTGCGCCAGTTTCCCCTCTTTCTCTCTCATCCCTCGCAATCTGTCGTCAACGAGAATAGAGAGAGCTCGGTCTCCGGCAATCGCCATGGCCCCTTCTCCTTCCTCCTCCTACGAGAAGGAGCTCGCCGCCGCCAAGAAGGCCGCGTCTCTCGCCGCTTGTCTCTGCCGGGTAAGAACTCCTTATTTCCTGATCTTATCTTGAAATTTGAGATCTCGATTGGTGCTGACTCCCTTGATTTGATCAATGCATTTGTGATTCGTGTTTCCAGAATGTGCAAAAGGCGATCTTGCAGTCGGATGTTCAATCGAAGGAGGATAAGAGCCCCGTGACTGTGGCAGATTATGGTATTTGAACCAATCTTGTATCATTAGTTTATCTAATAATGGAAGTCTGGATGTAATAATCAGAAGTAAAATGTTTAAGTGAAACTCTCATGTTACTTGGTGATGCAGGGTAATTTTTACACAATTAAAATGTTACACAAGTCTGGATGTAATAATCCGAAGTAAAATGTTAAGTGAAACTCTCATGTTACTTGGTGAAGGTAGGGAAATTTATATGAGTGTGATGATTGATGGGTAGACATTTAGAATGTGTTGAATCAGAGGAGAAGTGCCTATTAATAAAATCACTGATTATTATTTTGGAGATTGCTTATGGTGCTGAGATTTATCCTCCATAACAACTCAATTCATGAAGCTGCAACTAAAATTAATTCAAGGGGAGAAACTATCCAAATATTTGCAGCAGATTAATGTTGCATATATTTAAATGAATGGGAGGAAATGAAGATTTCATTATATAGGATGATAAAATTACACAAGAACCTCACTAGTCACGTCATGTATCCAGTAGAAGACATGTCAATTGTTATCTTCATACTTAGGTCTGATTCCATTTGAGGAGCCTTCTTCCTGAAAGGCTGAAACCTTGCTGAAAAGTCCTTCTCACTTCCCAAAGGTGTGATATTCAAGATGATTGCAAAGCTAGATTTCTTACTTGTTCTCAAAATCCCGAGGAAAGAAAGAAATAAAAAAGTCTCAATCTCACATTTCCGGAAATCGGATTCTATCATTGTTTCAATAATAAAGATCTTTTAGCCAGCCCAATCACCAAATTCAATCATGGTTCAAAGTCTCGGTCTCGGCCGCCGACTCGGCCGGCACCGAGACGGATCGGTCTCGGCGACTCGGATCGGACTCGGGCGATACGCAAAAAACGCTACATAGAGCGCCAAAAAAATTATGAAAAAATCATGACAAATCATAAAAAAATGTAAACATCCAAATTCATGCATCACATATTCAAAACATATCACCTAACACTCAAAACATAACGTGAAAGCATAAATACAAGCGTCGTCGGTAGAAAAATATCAAAATACATGCTAAATTAAGTTAAATTAACTTTACCTAAACTAAACTAAATTAAATGACATTAAATGCAAATTAATTAGAGAGAGAGAGGAACAGAGAGAGGGAGAGAGACGGAGACAGAGGAGAGAGAGGGGAACACAGTGGAGGGAGAGAGAGAGGAGAGAGAGAGAGGGACAGAGAGAGAGAGAGAGAGAGACAGAGAGAGACTGACAGGGAGAGGGAGAGAGAGAGAGAGACAGAGAGGGGGAGAGAGACTGAGAGGAGAGGGAGAGAGAGATACAGAGAGAGAGAGATTCAGAGAGAGAGCGAGAGAGCGAGAGAATCCTTCAGAGAGAGAGAGATACAGAGTGAGAGAGAGAGATACAGAGTGAGAGAGAGAGAGAGAGATAGTCCGACAGAGAGAGAGATACAGAGTGAGAGATACAGAGGAGAGAGAGAGAGACAGAGAGAGAGAGAGAGCCGGGTGAGAGTCTCCGCCGGAGAGAGAGAGAGAGAGCAGAGAGAGAGAGACGGAGAGAGAGAGAGAGCCGGGAGAGAGAGTCTCCGCCGGAGAGAGAGAGAGCAGAGAGAGAGACGGAGAGAGAGAGAGAGAGAGAGAGAGAGAGAGAGACAGAGAGACAGAGAGAGAGAGAGAGCCGGGTGAGAGAGTCTCCGCCGGAGAGAGAGAGAGAGAGCAGAGAGAGAGAGAGACGGAGAGAGAGAGAGCCGGGAGAGAGAGTCTCCGCCGGGAGAGAGAGAGACGGAGAGACAGAGAGACAGAGAGAGAGACAGAGAGAGAGAGCCGGGTGAGAGAGTCTCCGCCGGAGAGAGAGAGAGAGCAGAGAGAGAGAGAGACGGGGAGAGAGAGAGAGCCGGGAGAGAGAGTCTCCGCCGGAGAGAGAGAGAGAGCAGAGAGAGAGACGGAGAGAGAGAGAGGCAAAGAGAGAGACGCTGCGCCGCTGCGGGGAGAGAGAGAAAGAGAGGGAGAGAGAGGCACAGAGAGGGGGAGACTGAGAGGGAGAGAGGGGAGAGGGAGAAGTTACCTGCAGACGGACGGCGACGGCGACGGCGACGGCTACGGCGAAGCGGGGGGACGGCGAGGGCTTCGCGGGGGGGGGGGGGGGGACGACGAGCGCGAGAGAGAGAGAGAGAGATCAGATCGATCGATCTGATCTCTCTCTCTCCCTCAGCGCGTTTTAAGGGTGGCGTCTCGGGCGCCGAGTCGACCCGGATCGGGTCCGACTCGGACCCGACTCGGTCAACTCGGCCGAGTTTCTATTGACTCGGCCCTCCGAGTCGTACCGGAGGGCGCCGAGTCGGATACGACTCGGCCGAGTCGTATCCGACTCGGCCGAGTTTACGAACACTGAATTCAATTACTAAATTCAGGTGATGAACTAAAGTGCCTTGTGAGAATATGGTTAACTGTTGTTAAGAGATATATTTTGTGTGACGAATTAGGAGTCGAAAGTAGGGGTGTCAATGCGGTAAGGTTGGGTCGGGTTCCGGTAAGGTTGATTTCAGGTTGGCCTATTTTCATTCACTTTCACCCAACCCGATTATTAATGGGTTAGAAGTTTTAACCCTGACCCTACTCGTTTAATAACCCGAACTCGACCTCACTAGCCCGATTGTTGGGTTGGTTTGGGTGAGGTTTAATTTAATTTGACTTAAACAACAAGAATCAAACTTCCAATTTATGACCTAAATGTGCACCACATTGGTAATTATTCTTTGTACATACTGCACAATTAACATATACTTACTCTTCTTCGACATGTTTTGTTTGAAAAAGTAAAATAAATGAAGGAAAGAGAATTTGAACCCATCCTAAGTGCTAGGAAGCATGACACACAAACTACTAGAATGCCAAATCATTAATGATAATAAGTATGGCTAAAATATCTAAAGAGGTAATATTCAGGTCAAAGTGACTGATCCTAACCTCACCAATTAGTAATCAGACGAAGCGGGTCGACCTGTTTGACCCATACCAAGTGATTATGGGTCACCCTGACCTTTAAATTTCAAGTTGGTTCAGGTTTGGTTTTAGATTGGGTGAGGATTGCCACCCTTAGTCGAAAGGCTATGTGAGTTGAATAAGATGTTAGTTGTATGAGAAAATTGATTACTATACATTAAGTTCTGCACTTGATATTAGCTTTACTTGAATTGAACTTTGAATGTTGTTGAGTAATATGAAATTCACCACACAAAGCAAATAGCCGTGTTTCTCTCAAACCTTGTAATTGGAAATACAGGTAACCTTTATGAAGAACATACGCTAACGAGGGGTACATATATGATGCTACATGGACAAAGTAGGATACAAGGACATGGCTATAAGACTATGCATGTATGTATAGAAAGTACACACTTAGGCTGCAGTGTGTTGACAATTAGTACATGTTCTGTTAAAAGTTGAAAGAGAAACCAAATAAAACCTTTATGAGTTATCTCCAATAAAGGAAAAACCTTAAGGAGTAGCATCTATTGATTCTATTCTTGAAGCAAAGAAAGATACTAGAAAGTCTAATTCAGTACCTGACATAGTATAAGCCTATGATGCCCTTACACATCTATAGAAGGTGCTTAGATTATATTGAAGTGTCTACATCACATGTTTTGGAAGATCTTTTGCTTACATTAAAGTGGTGTGGAATCTATATCAAGGAGTTTTCATATATATATTTATTTAAGTTAGATATGTTTCATGTGCCCGACACACTCTTTAGAATTCTTTTAAAGCCTACAAGGATTTGACATGATTTTTTGTTCTGAAAGTGACACGGCCCTAATGTGTCTGACATGTGTAAGGAAGGGGCCAGTGTCAGTGTCAGGGACATGTGAGACATGGACACGAGTCAGTTGATGTGTCCGTTCTTCCTAGACTGACCCGAGAGTAAAATGAAGTTTGTGGTCTGTAAGTACATATTTAGTTGTACATAATGGATCTGATATGCTTGAACTGATTTTAAATCGTGCAACGCAACTCCACATTAGAATTGTTACACATGTTTTCTAGCAAATTAATGAATGAGTCTATCTTCCATGCAGTTTAATTTCTCTAAACTTGCAGGTTCACAAACCTTGGTCAGTCTTGTTCTTAGAAAGGAACTTCCTTCTGATTCCTTCTCAATGGTAGCTGAGGAGGTGCATGCACTAAACCTTGTAAACCAAACTATTTTGTGGTTTTACTTGCAATATTTAACCGAAATGTATGACATCTGGCTGGCTATATGGTTGTTTTCTAGGATTCAGGGGACTTGCGGAAGGATAGTGGTCAAGAAACATTGAAACGCATTACAAAGCTTGTAAATGATACTCTATCTGCTGATGGTACGTATAATATTTCTGTATCTGAGGATGATGTACTCGACGCCATTGATACTGGCAAATCAGAAGGGGGTCCTCATGGACGACACTGGGTGTTGGATCCTATAGATGGCACAAAAGGGTGAGTAAGTTGTATATGAGCTGTTGCTTCAGTGGTTTTAGTTTGTAATTTTTTGCGATAAGTTTGACTGTTTATGTTCAGTCTACATCAATTTAGTTGGCACAACTTGTGATTTATTTTTTGGAATGTAAATTTTCATGGCTTCATTGCTAAATTAAAAATGGGGTTTTCTAATATATATATCCCCAAAATTTTCTCTATTTGGAAAAATGCCCCAAATGATCGTATTTGCTGATATAATATACCTCCTAAATCATATGTGTCTTTAAAATTTGCCCCCCCTTTTCTAACTGTTTCAGAATAGAAAGGATTAATTCTCTTATTTTCTGTCAAGAGGTAATTCCTAAAACGACTAATTTACCGTTGCAGATCTTTCCAACTTCCCAAATTAAGTCCTAAATATTTCTATAGGTCCTCTTTGTCTTATTTTCCAAGACAAGACCTCACCCTTCCTCGTCACCAACTCCATCTTCTCCAAACTTCTTAGCTAGAGAAAAATTTTCACTAAAAAAAGTCAACAAGAAATATCTCTGGCCAAGTCTAGAGTTTCTCTCAATAGAAGAGTAGAGTAGGTATCCTGGTAATGATGGTGATGAATATGGTGACATGGACAATGAGATGGTATCCTGGTAATGATGAAGATTGTAAGGATGGTGATACAATGGAGATGGTGGAAGTGATGGGCCTGAATCTCCTGATGGTTTCTTTTCCCTTCTGGTTTTGAGGTTGGGGTTTATATAGGGGGAAGAAGAGGAAAGTAGCTTGGAGTAGAGGTGGGCAGGCTTTTAGCGGAGGAATGGCAGCAGCAGGAGGCATATAAGAAGCAAGAAGAGGTGCTGAAGATTATGGATTTAGTAAAAGGAAGATAGGGGAATAAAAAAGTAGCGGAGGCATAAAAATAGAATTTCTCATTTTTATTTCCATCCACACAAATGCTAATAAAAGGGTAGCTTTTTAAGGCACCATATGTTGGGGGCATTTTTTTTTTTTTTTCCTAAATAAGGAAGATTTGAGGGTATATATTAGAAAACCCATTAAGAATATTTCTTCATTACACTATAAGCACCTGTATGCTCCATATTTTAGTCTTGTAATCACAAACAATTGGGGTGGTCTGTATGCTCCATATTTAGTCTTGTAATCATGAACAACAGAGGTAGTCTGTGAATTATTTTATTTCACATATTGCTGTATGCAAGGAGTTTTTTGCTTATAATTAAGTATCTTTTAAAAGTCTGTTTCAAACCTTTGCAAGTACATTTCACATTTGTATGTGGGAATTGTGAAGAAGCAAGCTTGCTTACAAGGCTTGATGCTGTCTAACTTGGAAGAGTAACTACTGACTACAAAGTAGGGATAGTTGGGCTATTATTTTCTAAATCAGAATAAGATCACTTTACTTCTTTTTTTGGAGATCCCAAATAGTGTTGAACTTTAAAGATGGATGTCAGGAATCTCACCAAGGTCACAAGCAGTAGACTAAAAGGAAATGATTTTAGCAATAAAAAACAATATAAAAAATAGAGTCATGGTCCTGAATCAGGCCATTTTGCATACAGTATAGGTAGGCCCAGGCCCAAACCATTAGGCGTAGAAATTGACTGATTGCCTACTCCGTACTCAAACACAACCAATTGACAGCTTTATACCTAGTTACCTTTGTTTATATGCACAATGGGCTTATTTAAATGATTGGTTGATCGGTTTATCAGAGTGCCTATTGCGCAGGGTCTGTCTACTTCATATCTATGTCATATGGAGGCGATAGGATGATGTACTTGTGACTTTGTATTTAAATGCACATGTTATTGCGTGTCAAAGACCAGCATCATTCTCTAAAATACAAGACCACTGATACATTTTGCAACACAGGCATATTTATATTTGGTTGTGTTTAGCTGGAACTAAAGTTATAATCATGTTTTGATAATCACAAGCCTGATGTAACATACAAATGGAGAACATTGGTCAAGTGTGCGCAAATAGAATTTAACAACAAAAGGCTAGGATGTGGGAGCAAGTATATGTTTGAGAAACATTATTTTAAGGGCTATTTCTATGTGTATTTCATTACACTAAGAATGGTACTTATGCAAGCTGTAATTCTATCATGACGTGATGTTCTTCTTACATTCTGGGAAGTCTAGGTATATACTTCGATTCTGTATGATATTCATCATGCATGAATATCGCTAAACAAGGAGTGGAAGCACAACCAAAGTTGTATCGCGTGATATTCAATTTTGTTTGCTTCCTTGTTCACTTTACGTATCTGGACTCACAAGATACCTTATATTCTTCTAATTATGTTTGTTTAATGTTAATTGACTTCTTTTTCTAATCTCACGTAGCTTATCAAAAATTTAGGTTCCTAAGAGGAGACCAGTATGCGATAGCACTTGGATTGCTTGATGAAGGAAGAGTAGTGTTGGGTGTACTTGCATGTCCAAATCTTCCTCTAATGCCAATTGGCGATTCTAACAAAAACACTCTCGAAAGCCAAGTTGGTTGTCTTTTCTCTGCTGAAATTGGTGCAGGGGCATATGTGCAGTCACTGGATGGCTCACCACCTACAAAGGTTGTTACAGGATACTGGTTTAGGCATTATTTTATGTATGTTGCATGGTTTATATTGTTGATTAGTGTATTCTTTCTCCCTTCAGATACATGTTAGCATGTTGAAAATCCAGCTGATGCGTCGTTCTTTGAATCATTTGAAGCAGCACATTCCTTGCATGATTTATCTAGCTCTATAGCTAAGGTACCACAAAATTCATTTTCCCCTTCAGATTTTGATATATATACACGCACATTACGCACCTTACATTTAATTCTGCTTATTTCACGCAGAAGCTTGGTGTCCAAGCACCACCTGTAAGAATTGATAGCCAGGCAAAATATGGTGCTCTGGCACGAGGAGATGGTGCCATATATTTACGGTTTCCACATCAAGGCTATAGGGAGAAGATATGGGACCACGCAGCTGGCTGCATTGTTGTCACAGGTATGGATAGCCAAAACTCTTCCTTTTGTTTTTCTTGGGTGCAATTGCAGCATGCTACGATTTAAGGTATCATATTTGCAATTTTCCAGAAAAGATTAAATGCAATAAACTGCGTCCTGGTTACTGAACGATTGCTAAAATTTTAACTACCTATTGCTGACACTTTGCAGAAGCTGGTGGCATTGCGACTGATGCTGCGGGAAATGATTTAGACTTCTCAAAAGGGAGGTATCTTGATCTCGACACAGGCATTATTGTCACTAATAAGAAGTTAATGCCATCACTCTTGAATGCGTTCAAGCTTCTCTGAAGGAAAATTTGCAATCTGCTTCGCCTTTGTAATATTCATTTGTAGCAAAATACTTCTCCAGATTTCTTATATCTAGCAATTCAGAGCCATTTTATTTATGTTTCTTTTCTTAATGGCATATATTTGGAGACATTTAATGTTTTATTACGGGGCTTGCAGAGTTAAGGCGGAGCAGATTTATTTCAATACATACTTTGTGGCTCATTGATAACTTTTATTGTTCTTCATAAATTTTATTGTTCAAAGTATTTGTTTTTATTAAGCTTTTATCTTGTGTTTGCATGCAGTTCAACTGAGTCTTAACGTATTTATGTTTGATGTTTAACTTGTTGTTAGCGCTATTTTAATTATTATTGAGAGAAAGAAACTATTGAGTGAAAGAAAATTGTATACAAGGATCAACTTGATGACTACGCGGATCAAACAAGAGAAATAGTCTAATTTCAAGTCTTTAGCCTTTGTTCTTTCTAACCATTTCCTTTTGGCGATTAAATATTTTTTAGTCTCCCAGCCATTGTCTTTGTTTAAATAAGGAAAACAGAAATGCACCTACTGCCTTCTCTTTTCTAGCCTCACAGTTTCCCCATCTCTCTCATCTCCACCTCTTCCTCTCTCACAATCTCTCCTCAATAACCTCAACAACAACAAGAAGGAGAAAGAAAATCTGATCTCCAGTGATGGCCATGGCTTCTCCTTCTTCCTACGAGAAAGAGCCTCGCCGCTGCAAAGAAGGCGGCATGTCTTGCTGCTCGTCTCTGCCAAGTTAAGACCCTCCTACTCTTTTCTTCATCTTTATTAATTAGCAGATTGGGCTTTTGATCATCAATATGTTTCTTCTTTTGTTTAAACTTCTCAGACAGTGCAGAAGGCAATTTTGCAATCGGATGTTCAATTCAAAAGGGTAAAACCCCCATCACAGTGGCAGATTATGGTATATGAACTGGTCTTTGTATTATTTAGTCAATTGCTGACACCCCCACCCCCCCCCCCCCCCCCCCCCCCCCACCCCCCGCCAAACAACAAAAACACCCACCCAATTGTGATTTGAATACTACAGAAGCTCAAGTTCCTTCAGGAGATTAATTATTTGTAGCATGCTAGAAAGAGTAATTTATTGATGGAAACATTTAGATCTTGAAATACAGAATCTTAGGCTATTTTAATTACTAGAAAGAGAAATTCTCATCCAACTTGGTCAAGTGAGCCTAGGGGTTTAATCAAGTCATACACGCAAATTCTCCTTAGAACTGGAGAACAAACCAGTTGTGTAGTACTGAGAACTAAAGAAAATTCGATAGAGAACAGGGTTGAAATATGAGAGAATTTTGATGATGCAGCACTTTCTAGTTAAATACTACTGGATCTATTGATATTTTCTTTATATTTATCATGAAGGCAATAGTTATATTTATTTATCATAATGACTCAGAATATGAAATATTATCTCAAAATTTTGAATGACCAGAAAATGTGGGCATAAATATTATGTTTGAACACAAGTACTCTTCAAAGACTGGCTGAAATTTGCAAAGCTTCATGAAACATGTACTTAACTAAGGTTTCTTTCCTGGTTAAAATTTGTTAGCTTTATAATCTAAATTTTGCTATATTTATCTAGAGCTCCTCAGAGAATCAAATTGGTAATCAAACTGGTCCTAGAGTAAAAATGAGGTCAGTAGACTGTAACTGAATGGACTGGACTTGATATGCTTCTTACTAAGAACTGATGAGTAAGAATATATCCTTTTCCCTAAAATGAGTAAATTTCTGTCTTTATGCAGTCTATTTTCTGTCAACTTTCAGGGTCACAAGCATTGATCACTCTTGTTCTGAGAAAGGAACTTCCTTCGGATTCCTTCTCAATGATAGCTGAGGAGGTGCACTGACTAAAGCTTCTAATTTTTATACTGCTCAATGGTTTACTCAATGGAAGCTGGTTGTTAATTATATATTCATTTTATAGGATTCACGGGATCTGCGGAAAGATGGCGGTCAAGAAACGTTAAAACACATTACAGAGCTTGTAAAGGATACTCTCTCTACTGATGTACACATGATATTTCCGTATCTGAGGAAGATGTACTCGTCACCATTGATAGTGGCAAATCTGAAGGGGGTCCTCATGGACGACATTGGGTACTAGATCCCATAGATGGCACAAAAGGGTGAGCATTGCGGATTGAGCATTAAAGATTCATATGACCATCTGCTTCGATGTTTTCAGTTTATGATTTGTAGCAAGCAGTTGAACTTTGATTGTTAGCTATATTGTCTGATAATAAATTATTGTATCATGTTTTATCTTTCAATTTATTTAGACTCTGTGATTTAAGCTCTGTTTGTGCAGACAATGCTTAACATTTTTTTTTTCTGGACAATCAGTAGTTCTATATTTTAAATTTGACGTATTTATATGTAATATTGTTGTTTACTTGATTACATTACTATTTTCACATGGTACACTTTTTCTTCTGATATACGATACGGTAAACAGCATGTTATATATTAAAAATGATACACGAAGTTGCATGGTGTGATATTCAATTATGTTTGTTTCTCTTTTGAAATTACGTATCCTGGAAACAGGAGAAGTTGCATAACTTTCTGTTTCTGTTTGTTTATTGTTAATTGACTTCTCTTTCTGATCTCACTTAGCTGAATCAATGTGTAGGTTCGTAAGAGGAGACCATCACCTGTATGCGATTGCACTTGCTTTGCTTGATGAAGGAAGAGTAGTGTTGGGTGTCCTTGCATGCCCAAATCTTCCTCTAACCCCAAATACTGACTTAACAAAAGCTCTCTCAAAGACCAACTCGAATGTCTTTTCTCTGCTAGAATTGGTGCCAGATCAATTATGGAGTCACTCGATGGCTCACCACCTACAAAGGTTAGTACAAGATATCGAGGCATTGTTTTCTTTGTGAAGCAAGATTCACATTCCTCATTAATAATGTATTAACGCTCACTTCAGATACACGTTAATGGTGTCGAAAATCCAGCAGATGCTTCTTGAGCCATTTGAAGCAGCGCATACCCTGCATGATTTATCTAGCTCTATAGCTAAGGTACTACATATCCCTATTTTAATTGTCCCCTTCGTAGTTCAATACTATGTACACACATACACACACATGCACGCTCCTTACCTTTGGTAAGCTTGGTATCAAAGCACTACCAGTATGAATTGATAGCCAGGCAAAATACGGTGCTCTGGCACTGGATGGTGCCATATATTTACGGTTTGCACGCAAAGGCTATTGTGAGAGGATATGGGATCATGCAACCGGATACATTGTAGTCAAAGGTTTGGACAAGCAAGCTTTAGTCTGCTCTCTTTAGGCACGAATGCAGCATACTAGAATGCCATAAGCTAACATATTGCTGACATTTTACAGGAGCTGGTGGCGTTGCAATTGATGCTGCAGGAAATGATTTGGACTTCTCGGTCTTGATCGACACAAGCATCATCGTCGCAAGTAAGAAGCTAATGTCGTCAGTCTTGAATGCAGTGCAGGCTTCCCTGAAGGAAATGCAGTCTGCTTCGCGTTTGTAATCCCTTTTTTTTAAGCAAAATACTTCTCCAGGTATTATCTGTCCCTTCTTTGGTTGGGAAAATATTGGAAGCATTTTATTTCGTATAACAAGGCTTAGTAGTTGGGCAGACTAGATTTATTCGATACGCGTCTGGTTTGTGGTTCAGTGATAAACCCTAATTTGGTTCTCAGATAATTCATATTTCTCATTTTATGTGTTTTTCTAAAGCAATTATCTTGTATTTGGCTACTGTTTGGATACAATGCTTGAACCACTGAAATCTTGAAGCAACTCCATAGAAACTAGTTAGCTCTTGATCAAACTAAAACTAGGGCTTAAGTAAACAGCTAGGTAAAGATACTATTGGGAAAGAAATAGTTCAGAAAAAAAGCTACCCAAGAAGAAAAGTGAACAGGGAAATAACATGATGATTTTAAAGATCAAACATGAAAACTAATCTATTTCCATAACTCCAACATTTAGTGACTTCTTACAATTCCAGACAAAATTTATGGATACCCTTGGAACTAAAAATCTTCACAATATATCTCAGAAATAAATAGAACAGTATTCTCTCTCTCAAAAAAGAAAAAAGATAACAAGAAAACAAAAGACAGTGCTACAGTGGACAACTTCAGGTACTAACTAAACTTCATAACAAGAACACAAAACTCTGTAGCTATTCGCTAACACCTATATTGACTCTGCTTTCATGTAACTGACACAATAACCTACGTACTATTTGCATCTTGACATGAGAACTATCAGGGCACAATTCAAAACTTCAGCTTGGTGAAGTCTGCAGTCGCCAACGCCCACAGAAGAAATCAATCAGCAACACTCCAAAGCTTTTCATGTTCCTCCCAAAATCGCTCATTGATACGCTCTTGCAAATCGAGAGCTTCAGCATCATTGAGCGCTGGAAGATCTTTGACACCAGCATCTTCACGCGTCCAAGGAGCATTATCGTCATCGTCTATGAATCCGAGACTCATCAACTCTTTCCTAATATCAGCATCATCGAAGCCAAGATCAAGACCATCAGCACCAAGATTCTCTCTTTCAAGATCAGAGTCCGCTGCTTCAACGAAGCCAAACTCGGCCAAATCTTCGGCTTTTGGAGGAGAGATGCGGCATTGACGTCAGTACCGAAATCTTGAACCGACTCCATGAAATTAATTAACTGGCTGGGTTGTTTTTGATCGAACAGAAACTTTCTGAATTCAGTGATTGAGAATTAGGCCTTAATTTCGTGTACTTTATATAGAGGCTAGCTCGGTTTTGTAATCATAATTGGATTATGTTAGGATTTAAGCAGACATAGGATATATATTAATCCGAGTAGGAGTAGACTTGGCATCCAAATATTACAGGAACTTTGCCTGATTAAACATTATGGGCCGGGCTTCCTTAACTGTAAGGAGTCCGTGACTTGATGATGGGCCAGATCATTCGTCCAAGTCTGGCTTATTCCGGCCCAAAAGTATTTAGGGGGCTTAAGAATGTATCGGCCTTAGCCACCGGCCCAAATTATTAGATTAATTTATAGATTGTTTTGATTTTTTTAAAGATTTTGTTAACAGGCACTTGATGACTTCTGTAAATCATATTATAAGTAAGAATTTTCTTTCTAGGTATTGATTTCATTAGGTAGCAAGTAATTGATTGCACCTATAAATTATGAGCACTATAATTATTTTTCTTTCTTGTCTCTAATCGTATTGATGTATTTATGTAGGTATGAGACTGTCATTATTGTAAAGAACAATATTCTGAATTAAACATAAGTGGTTCTAACATGGAATTTGGATTAATTTGTTATTAATAAAATTATATATATAAACAAACAAATGTTGTTATCATTTTACATTAGAATTAGGAAGGTTGTGAGATTGGCTCAATTTTGAATATCTAAAGAAAAGTTTGCTACAGAAAGATGTTTCTTTTTTTAAAAGTTTGCCATAGAAAGATGTTTCTTTTTTTTGAGCTCAAAAAAAGAAAGAAACATCTTTTTATTACACACATGTTTCTGTATTAGATATCTTAATTAGTTATCCTAATAGTTGAATCTTCTTCTTATTATTTTTTAAAAAAGATTGATTTTCCACTGCACATGTTTGTGTGAATATGTCCTTAATTAGTGATAAAAAAATGTTGTTACACGAAGCATTGTGTATTTTGCTCCACTAAATATTTTCTTTTTCGCTTTCTTGTTTTGACCTGAAACACTAGTGCACGAACAATCAGAACTTCAGCTTTGTGAAGTCTGCAGTCTCCAGCAACCACAGGAAAAGTCCATCAGCAACGGGTTTGGTTCAGTGTGTGAGTCACACACACATATAATAAGAGGACCAATCACACGTGACACGTGGATTGAACTCTTATATATGTTATTGACATATTTAAGAGTTCCAATTCACGTGTCAACGTCCTCTTATTGTACGTGTGTGTGACTCACACACATGAACTGAACCCCTCAGCAACACTCCACAACTCTTCATCGAATCAAGTTATGTTAGGATTTAATTAGTAGATATATGGGATCCTTATCCTTAATTAAAAGTCTAATCATAATTGGCTCAGCCTCCTTGTAATTTGTGAACTTTTCAGGACCCAAGTTCTGGCTTTTTTCCTCTTTGTTATTTGTTTGTAAACTTTCAATGAAGCCGCCCTATTTTTTTCGTTAAGATGGATATCTCAATGGATGGTCCAAATTTCAAGAAATTAAAATACAAGATGCAATATTATTCTTCAGAACTTATTAGAATGGCATCACATTTACACTTTCCCCCCTGAACATATTCAAATTTCTCACCCGGCACCCGCACCCAAATGTAACCTGCACTGCTGGGCTCATAGACCACTGGTTGTATAGCTTGGGGCACACAATTGGACGCGACCTGCAGCTGTGCCCAGTCGCAGCTAAACTGGCACATCCGGTGGGTAGTCACCTGGATGGTTCTTGATCGTCTCTCGCAACAATTTCTCTTGCTCACAAAGGTTGGAAGGAACGGTATCATAAACATCGGTGAACAGTTCCGTCAGTGGGGGTTTCTCCGATCTCTCTGCGACCTGAATCGCTTGCAGCAACTGCAGACATTTGCCATCAGTTAGCGAGCTGCAAAATTCTCGACAAGATCATGAAAAATAAATCTCAGAACAAAACTATAGCCTGGCACCTCCTTCCTGACACTGTTCCTCAATTCAGATTCAGCGGCATCACTCCACCAGCCGTTCCTTTCCACCCATTTTCGATACCTGGAAACGGGATCCCTCGCTGTTCTCAGTGTTCAATCTCATCAACCGGCCGGTACTTGGTTGAATCGTCTGATGTTGAATGATGCCCTACTCTGTATGTTAGAGCCTGAGGCACATTCGCAATGAGCAGAAACTTGAGATTTCAAACAAAGAGTAAAAAGAATCAGGGACTGGCTATTAATGGAAAATTCGCCATGAAAACTTTCTGCACCTCAACTAATATAGGCCTACATTCTCTTATGGCCATCTCTCGTGCTACATGAACTGCGCTGTAAACAGCAAGAGCGTCATTCCCATCTACACGGATACTACGAATTCCATAAGCCTGACCTCGAATAACCGCACCATCACCTACTCAGATTCAATATCGCTGAAAGATTAGTCTCGTTTCCTGTGTGAAGTACTAAAAGCAAACTGAAAAAAACTAAGAGATCTGTGATTACTTCGGAACTGCTCTGTAGTGGGAGTGCTGATTGCCCAGCCATTGTTTCGACAGAAGAAAATTACAGGAACCTCCATCACAGCAGCGAAATTCAATGCAGCATGGAAATCTCCCTGAAAAGTGAAATAAGTTTTAGAGAGAAAAAAACAACAACTAAGTAACAAAATATCGAGAAAACTTAATTTATTAATTTTATGTATTACCTCGCTCGTGCCACCATCTCCAAAGTAAGTGATAGTGCAGGCATCTTTCTTATCCATCTTGAGCGAGTAAGCAGCTCCAACAGCTTGAGGAAGCTGTGTACTGACAAGCTTAACTTGTCAGATAAACAGTAAAAACCTAATAATTTCAACTGATTTTACAATACAAGTTAATGTGAAGATGTGAATGGTTGCTCACGCGATGGGCGATGACACTGTGAAGTAATTGAGCCTGTTACATCCATAATGAATTGGCATCTGCCGACCTTTCCCATAATCTGATTTGTTGCCGAAATTTTGGTTTGCGAATTCTTGCAGAGTAAAACCACGCCATAATAGGACACCAGGCTCCCTATACTAGATTAATGCAGTGTCTCCTAGGAGATCAGAAAGGTAAAGTTTCTGAATGATCCATGAGAAAATTAGTCTTTATTAGGTTTCTAACCTGTGGGAAGACAATATCATCACCAGTTAATGCAGCAGCCGATGCAATGTTGATGGCTTCTTCGCCATTGGAGGTAAGATAAAAAGAAATTCTTCCTTGCCTCTGTGCTTCATAAAAGATGGTATCCATGATTTGGAGAGTAACCATGTCCTTGTACATTCTTATTGCAATTTCTTTGGTGAGCTGTTGAAAAATAAAGGTAATTTGTCAATTAAATGAAATTGCAAGTGAACTAAATACCATAATGGTGCAGGTACAGGTTCTCTACTTGGTGACATTTCAAAGTTCATTTGTATAAAATACTGGAATTTTATAAGAAGGGTATCTGCTATCTAGGTTTTTGATTATGTTAATTCTCTAAATTTAAGAGTTCATACCTCTTGAAAACGACTGCCTGAAATTGTTTCTCCGTCATCATCAAGAACACGGTAGCAGTTGACTCGCTCACTCGGGGACTCAGAGAGGAACCTCATTTCAGAGGCAAACATAACCTTCCCTCCAGGAAAATCTAGAGCCTGCTAGGATCACAATCTTGAATTTAAAAAAAGGAACAGAGCACATTTCCAAGTAAAGATGTTTTTATTTTTCCAAAAAATAAATTCAAGAAAGTCAAGTAAGCCAATTCCTTTAGAAGCTAAAAATGCTTAATTTGGAGTACTGATATATCAACTTTTAGAATAATTAGGGCAAGCGATGAATAATAAAAACTCCATGCTTAACACTCTAGGATTTGGTCCAAACTCCATACTATGTACACAACAATTACGAAATTACAACCAAAGGTTTGAAAAATCTAATTATCAGTATCAGCTATAGGTTTCTGGTATCAAGATCAGTAATATAGACAGTAATCGGTTATTTCATCTCGGTCAAATTAATATCGGTATCGTTTTGGTAGGATCGGCCATATCAAAATCAGTTGCGCATAGTGATACTTCAATCCATGCAATTAACACATCCAGGAAACGGTTTTCCTAATATATGCTACTTCATCTATAACCATTATCTAAGAACAAACTAGATATTCAATCAAAGAGCTCTGAAGATGTGGTTTCCTAGCATGCATATAGGCTGAAGCTAAAATTTCTTGTTTTAAGATGGTTTCTATTCTGCAGTCCAATCAAAGATTTTAGATGCCTGTATATAACCTCGGAGCTAGAAGATAAAAAAAAAAAAATGCTGGATCTAATAAAGCAACCTAAAATCTACTACCTCAAGTGTTTATCTGAAAATTAGAACCTGATTCAAACCAATTTCCCAATAAAACATCCAATTCCTCTAGCAACCCGAACTGTATGACAACCCCAGAAATTTGAATTACTACTGATCTCTTTCAAATTACAATCTAATGTAACAATGCTGCACACTCTGCTACTTAATTAATCAACACTCAGCATGCAGCAGCAGCAGCAACAACAACAATTCTAAGAAGGGAAAAAAATAAGTTTAAAAAAAAAAATAGATGAATTTAAATAACCTGATTATTGGGTTCATCGTACTGATCAGGTGACACTCTCTCTCCAGCCCTAAGGGACAGGAAACGCTTAACAGAGCAAATGGCCATCAAATTGCTGAAAGACCCAGATGGGAAATTGCCACAGTACCCATCTGCTGCCTCTGTAGCTCGATTCTGGCTCAAAGATTGGAGCTTTCTGAGAGATTCAAAAGAACCCATCACCCTCTTCCAAACTGATGACAGACCCTTGATCTCCCCAGCCAAATCACCATCGCCATTGAAGCCAAAATCAGAGGAGGAGGAAGAAGAACATGCAAGTTAATTTGTTCTCTTTTCAGTTAGTAGAAAGTTTTATAGAGAGGAAGCAAATAATGTACAAACTGTTATAATTGTGAGGGATAGAAATATATAGATAGAGAGAGAGAGAGAGCGAGAGAGAGAGAGAGAGAGATTGATTTATCTCCAACGATTCTCCCGATAACGATGAGGGGAAACTAGAGAGAGCGTCCAGATCAGCGAATGCAAAGTACATGAGCGCTGTTGAAACGGAACTCTCCTCGATTCGGCTGTTTTGCACAGAACAGGAAACACGTTTCCCTTTGGTGGCGTGTCGGTTTTTGAATGGCTGTGTATGATGTTTGGTGTTTGGGACGAGACAGCCAGTGGGCCTCAAGAGTTCAGTGGAAGAGGGTTGTGGAGTTTGAGGACTGAGCTGTCAGCGCTCTTTAGGATTTCAGGGATCGAGTGGTCGAGGGAAACTTGGAGGACAGCGATTTGACAGCGATTCACGGGTCTCTGATCTGAAAACGACTATTTTCTTTTTTTCCGAAATTAGAAAATACCGTAGCTTATTTCTAACATAACGGCTGGCTTACGCTAAAAAAAATATCTCGCAAAATAAAACACCCCCGAATAAACAAATCGAGATTTTTTTCTATTTTTTTTTTCCCGTGAATTATGTGAGTTTAGGAGAGTTTTCCTCGATAATTGACTGGTAAATGGTGGAGGGAGCGCACCGTATGCTTCAAGAACAAGGTAGATGTTTTAAGAGGTAAAATAATAATATCAAAAAAAAGTGTCACCAACATGGTCTCAATTTTGCGCACAACAAATATGCTCTTGGGTGGGTTGGGCTAACTACATGACTCACTACACCAAAAATATTATTAAGGTTGTTGATAAGAATGAGATTTGTTTCTCATTGAAACTGATCAGGGAAGATGCAACTTTTTTTCCCTTTAAACAAAAATCGCTAGCCAAAAGTTAAGCCTGAGATTCTTCACAACCCACTCTCACTCTTTTATCAAAGTGAATTGCTAAATAGACATTATTTGAAACTTAAGTACGGGGGTAGCCACATTGCCACTTAGGGCCAATACACTCAAGACCCCACAGGCTCAGTCGTAAAGATGCAGAGTCGAGTCATGAAGCCCTAAATTTCAGTCCAAGTCGCGATATTTGCTCAAAAAAAAGGAAAAGAAAAGGAAAAGGCAGCAAAATAAGACGAGAAAGACTGAAAGGAGAAGACAATGAGATTTCATGAAACTTCATGTCACAAGGTTTGGCCTTCTTTCATCATTTCATGTGCATGCTCTGATCAATATAGGCAACTCTGAAAGAAAAATTCAACTATGAGATATGCAAGAAAGTGGGGAGTGCTTTACTAATTGAGGAAACTATGGTATTTCAGAAATGTACCTGCCATCAAACTCACTCGAAAATATACTTCCCTTGACACAATTGAGTTACTATCAGTTTGTTAGCTAAATCATGCAAAATATTATGAGTGTATATGGTAGCTATCAGTAGTACATAGTTACAAGTAGAAATCTCCACAAAAGTATCTTCATGTATAAATCTCTATAGTGTCTGTCTACTATAATGGAGATAGGTATAACCGCGGCACAAGAGAATTTACCAGGAAACATGAATGATCACGGATACATTTTCCTCAGCCTTATCGAGGCCCCGTTATATTACTGGATGCCGCTTGAGGTTTGGGTTTGATATACCCAAGACTCCTAAATTTCTCCAACAGTTCTCTCTCTACAGCGGCCTGAAACAAGGAAAACCTCACTGTGTTGGGTTATGAAAGATTCTACATGCGCACAGATGCAACCAGAAAACATGTACCATACTTGAAAAAATCAGAGCTAAAAACGATAGCTCATGCGAGAAAATGTAAGCGTCTCTACTGTTATAGCTGGAAGTCTGGATATGACTCTCAATTTGTGTGTCACACGCTATAAACATGTTATTCATTTATTTTCTTTATTTGATTTTGAAAAAGAATAATAGTTGTCCGTATTCAATACATATTTAATGAGGTAGGAAGGATCTAAATTGGATTTGGGGTGTTCCAAACATAGGTTGTCCCGAAAGGACATGATTCATTTGCAGGATGAATACAGCATTCAAAACTTCAAACTCTCTTTATCAAGCCCACAACAACCCCCCACCCCCCCAAACCCCCCCCCCCCCCCCCCCCCCCCCCCAAAAAAAAAATAAATAAATAAATAAATAAATAAATCCCCACACGCGTGCGTGTACACACCATTTGGGGGTTTTTGTGGGTGGGCAGGGTGTGTGTGTGTGTGTGTGTGTGTTGGGGGGGGGGGGGGGTGGGGTGGGGGGGGGGGGATATGAGGATATAGTCAGAAGACTTCAAGAACTTTCATTATGAAACAGACTGCTTCGGTTCAGAATCGAAAGGAATTTCTCTAAGGGGTTATCTTGACAATAAAACTTGCTCAATTATTTATGGAGCTTTCTTGACCTTGACTCATGTTCCTCGACCCATTTTGATGGGATAAAGCTCAGGTGGTGGTGATATATCTTAATTTATTTTTATATTTCATTATTGTGTGTGTGTGCGCGCGCGCGAGAGAGAGAGAGAGAGAGAGAGAGAGAGAGAGAAGGATGTAGTCAGAAGACTTCAAGAACTTCGTTACGAAACAGACTACTTTGGTTCAGAATCAGATGTGACACTAAATTGTGACCTACTACAACAAGCTTTGAGTTGTCTTTTTCAGTTTTTTACTGGACAAAATAGTCTTTTGTGAACACAGCACATGCACATTAGTATTTGGTGAAAGAAAAGGGATACCTCAAGCATGGGGCTGTCTTTGGGAATATTACATGCCAAAATTAGACTGAGACCCGCCTTCAATACTGCAAGAAGGAAAAGAATCAACCAGAAGCAAGATGCCAAAAGAATATAATACAACTAAACGTACCTAAATGACAAGCAACACTTGACCCTGCATTGTCAGCAGTTCCTCCAAGCAACGAAGTAACACTCACCATATTGTTCTGCCAAAGCTCATACAAGAGCATTTGGTTTCAGATATCTGACAGTAATTCAAACCATTAACAGAACCCAAATGGTAATAATTTGAAGATACACATTACCGGGCGAGTTGAGGCGGCCGCATACAGATGCCCAAATTTTGCAGAGTTGCAACCTATCCAAGCATAGATCTGCAACAAAGCAGGCACGAGTATCATCAAAACGCTCCAAAAACTTTCCTTTCATCAATAGTTGACCAGATAAGGTGGCTGATATTGGTTTATTGAAAGCATCAAGTAAGGTATTGATAATCCTTGCATGAAATCTTATTTGTTTGTTTATTACATCTTGAAATCATCATCTTCTATTGAAAAGACAACTCCTAAAACAAAAACGAACAGGATGAAGCCATTATGGCTTCGAGAAATCATCATGTAAATGAAATACCTCTATTTATAACACCTCCTTGCAAAGCTAAAAGCCCATTTAAACATCTAAAAAGATCCTTCACTTACAGAGAATAAATTGGCAAAACTTTTTCGTGATAACATATTTTTCAGAAGGAAGAGAAGAATAGTAGAAGGGAAGGAAAAAGAAGATGAGGCTATCAGGATAGAAATTGAGAGAAAATAACACAACCAACGTTCAGTTTCTCTGGAAGTAATTATCAATCCCTGTCAGAATACATCCGTTGTATACATAAGGAACATAAGAAAAAGCTATTTTCTAGTTTGTTATTTGCCAGGCATGACCTCAAAATGAAATCAGACTAAGTTTGTGCAATATGAAGCAAAATGTTTTGACTGCACCATTGGGGAGTAACAGCAAGCTAAGTTAAATTTGGAGGACCAAGCTACAAAGACCTATCTATTGTTTAAATATGCTCTGTATGGATGACAGAATGCAAGTCTATATCTGGATACATCAAGCCATGTGAATGTGTAGAGTGCTTGGGAAATTGGTTCGATATCTGATAAAAGTGGGTTACAAAATTGATAGAAAACTCAAAGAGGCCTCCTATGTGGTGAACTGGACAAACACTCCCAATCTACATACAAAGAAATAATTTCAAAGACGTCAAGAAACGAATTAACATCAGGTCAGTCACCTATTTACGCATGTTGCCGACAAATAAACGTCTCATGGTAGAATATCCATGTTGCGATCATGTTAGCTGTCAAAAAGATTAGCTCTAAAAGGATCATTCTTATTAATCACTTCTTACGAATATGTGGCAAACCGCAAAATAATAAATTAAAGATTATTTGGGCTTCAACATTTCCTTGTCACATATATCACATATGAACATTGTAACCTGCCTGCGGAACCTACTTAGACTAAAATGAAAACATGCATATTCCAATCTTGTTAACTGCATCAACCTGCAGAGAACAGGAACGATACCTGCTCAAAAACAATTACACACGCAACAAGGGTAAGGTGTTAGTCCTGTACATGCTAGATAATGAGCTAAATGTTTTCCTATGTTGGATCATCCGGTGGGAACAATTATCTCTATCAAGAAATAATCAATAATTTTATGATAAGTTCCTTGAAGAGAAGCTCTTAGTTCTTTGTAGTCACAGTACGAAGAAAGCTAAAAGGATACCATTTCCCAAAAAAAAATATATGAAGGATACCATACCACGTAATCACGTATACAAGCTAAATGCACGACAAATTAAAGAAAATGTCACATAAAACTAAAAAAGGAGAATTATAAAATGATGTTTTCTGTAACTAAAGCAGCCCAGGCAGAAATAGTACAAAGGGATGTATCACATTGCTTCATATAAGCACTTAGCAAATTTTGCCTTAAATATCATTTCAGCTACTGCAATGAATATCATCACTCAGCGCATAATATTGCAAAATAGACTTGACCAACACCAGAATGCAAATATAATAATTGTCATAATAGTAGTTCTCCTAAACTGGTCAAACATAGACAGCAACTTGTTTGAATTCCAATTCTTCTAATGCCTTAAAGTCCAAAGTTGGTACGGAAAGAAGAATAAATAACCAAGTAGCCTATTGGATAAAATCATACAGTACCAGCTCTAAGCTCCTCCCTAGATTTAGATCACCTTATCTTTATTAATACCTCCATGATTGAGAAGTCAATTTAATGGGGATCAATCAACTTCAATTGTTTTCAGCGTACATATATTAACAATGTGGGATCTAAGATTTAGATCTGTGCGTGAAGATATGCATTGGCACCATGGAATAGCTTGACATATTGACTACTTAAATTTTCTTAACTTCAATAGTTTGTTTTTCGATGGAAATGTACAAGTTAGTAAAGATGATCAGGTAGCAACCAAAATCAGCAATATATAACTGCTAGTTCTGATCATTAAAACAGTCTAATCTGTACTTTTTGTATTGAAAAATCTCTAAAATTTACACCATTATCATTTCAATTTATAATATCCTACATTAGCTAGTCTTCAAGTAGTAACAACTGAGTTCGTTTACAAAGTCCACAAAACAAAATTGCAAATGGAAGAAAAAGGATTCTATCATATTACATCCAAATCAATAAATCAAAGCATCTAAGAAATGCAATAAGATAGAACAAACAACAAAAGATTCATCACCTGTTTTGCAAGCTTTATTATTTGAAAGTGAATTGTGGTGTCATGCAAATTTTCCGTAAAGCACGTGATCTGTACATCAACATCCACTGCTTGACTTTCCAGTGAGTTGTTTTTTCCATTGCATTGAGGATCAGTAATCACTTCAAGTTCTGAAAGTTCTTTTTCTTTCTCTCTTGATGCCATACTCAAAAGAAAAATAATCCCTAGAAAGAGAAGAAATGTCATTCAAAAAATCTTGATATATGGCAATTGGCCAAAGCATGAATTCAGAGAAAGCTAAGAAAAATGTACATTACACAGAATAAATCAGTATACATTCAAATAATTTAGAAGTCAGTACTGATGGCAACAATTATGGCTATGTATTAATAGAAAAAGGTAGAAGGCTGACTTCTCTGGCAAGTCAATAGGTTAGTCATGTAGCATGTGGGTAAACATAATGAAACTAAACTACGAATACAACAACAATAAAAACAATAATAGTAGAAAAACCCAATTCGCATAGCATTGAACTCTAGACGGTAAAATAAATGTAAACCAATTGGGTTGATCATGGGACTACAAGAAACACGCATCACACGTTTGTATCTTCACAAGCCAAACACTGGTGCATCTTCACTGGCCAAAAGTTTTAACATTTTGCTAGTTCCAGAAAACAAACAGTAATAACAACTCTAACTTATGCAGTACTTGTTTCCATAGGGAGGTGCATAAACTAATGAGCTTCTTCTCCTAAACCATTGAAAATGATAAGGGTGTAATTTTCATCTCACAACAAAAGTATGTGCTAGAGCTTCTCAAAGAAACAGGGAAACTTGGTTGCAACCCCTCCTCCAGCTTCTTCTTTGGCCTCTGATCTTCTCTCTCTCTCTTCCTCTCTTCCTCGTTCTTTCTCCTTTCTTTCTCTTTTGAGCTCATTCTCGTCTCTTTTTTCTCTGCCTCCTTTCATTCTGGCTTCTTCTCCTCCTCTTGCTGCTTCTTTTTTTTCTCCCATTTTCTCTTCCGTTGGTGTTTTTTTCTTTTAGCTTCCTTCTGTTCTTTTCTTTTTGGTTGTTGATTATATTTGGACCCCTGTCATCAATCTGACTCCTTTCGGTTTCATCTTCTTTTGTCATGCTCATCAGCTGTTTGTTCCAATGTCTATGAGGCACGATTGTTTGAGTACAGCGTGGCACTTCTGCGGCCGCTTTGGCCAATGGAAAAAGGCATGTCTGATGGGTTTGCTTTGCTTTCACTGTCGGAGACGGGCACTGCGCCAGGGAATGCAGGTCCAGGGCAGAGGTTGGTGGGTCTCCGGATGGTGGCAGGAGGAGGTGGGTCTCCGGATGGTGGCAGGAGGAAGTTTGTGGGGAAGGTTTGGAGAGGAAGTTTTGTGTTGCCGTGTAGGGTTAGGGACCGAACTCATGGCCAGAGAGAGGACATGGAGCTTCGAGCTTGTCTTTCCAAGGCCATGGTCATGGGTCTATGTGAGGGGAGGAGTCTCACTCTCAGGTTGGTGGTCAGGGATTTTGAGGATGGGTCTGCTACGGGAGAGAGGTCATTTTCTTTCGCAGAGACTGTGCAGGAAGCCGTTGGGGGACACGACAAATGGTTCGAGTGCGAGCAATGTCAGTCGACGATCGAGGGAGTCAGTCAACTCTTTCGAATTCCAATCTTCATTTCCTCCCCCAGGTCGGTGGGAGAGCGATGAGGGTGACCGGTGGTGGTTCCTCAGCAGACAATTCGACGAAATTGACGCTGGAGTCGAATGTCGTGGGCTCCTCTGTTTCACTCCGGGACATGGGAGGGAGTATAGGCGAAATGGGATTGTCGCCAACATGGCTTGCGGTGGAGCAGGGACTCTAGCAACCTGCTCTTCGCCGAAGTTGGAGATCTGCAGCGATCGTGCCTCTAGTGAGTACGAGTCACCGTACGAGAGGAGCTCGTTGGAGATCAAATCTAGTGTTTTGCAGGACTTGAAGAGGGAGGCATCGATCAGCTCGACGGTGGTTGGCCAGGCTGGGGACAAGGTCATCAGTGAGGGCATTGGAAAGGGCCGCTGCGTGGACAGAGCCGTCAGGGGTTGGGATCAAGGAAATTTGAATTCAAATTTTCAAATTGATTTGAGCTAACTGTTGGAGGTCGATGTTGCTGTTAGAACAGATGTCGGGTTAGGAGAGAACCTGAATCCGCTTAGTGTTAGCAGCAATCAGAATCTGATTGTGCCAGCTATTGGGCCATGTGGGAAAGGTGGTGAAATGTTTGGGCCGGTTGTTGGGCTTTCTGAGCCTGCAGGTTCAAGCCCTATGCTAATTGAGGAGGATTATTTGACTGGGATGGAGTCCAACTGTCCAAGAACTCTAACCATATGCTTAAAAAGTGAGTTTTGATTAGAATGGGCAAGGAAAGAGACCTTCAGCGGATAGTGTCTGTTCTAAGGGGGGAATGTAGAGGGTTATCCAACGGGCCAGGACGAGAACCGTTCACTAGCGATGAATTCATCTTTAATGTGGTGCAGCAGGGTTTACAGGAGTTGATGGATCTGAGAATTTCATGAGCATGTTCCCTTCTAGCAACCAAGAGAAGGCCAAGAAAAAGAAGGGGAAAGAGGTTAGGAAGATCCTATAGGGATATGTTTTCTGCTTTCGTCTAGGCGGATTCTGAGGGATGGAGGTTTTTGTGGCATTTGCAGTGGTGGAGCTTCTTTTGGTTGTGCTTGAGGAGGGTGTGTGCACCAGGATTTTTTCAGGCTTGATGCAGTTTCTGCAGGAGTCGACTTATGCAGAGCTAGGAACCTGACTTGCGACGTTGACGAAGGGCTTTCTTAGAGTAGGAGTTTTTTATTTATATTGTTCTGCCTTTGGTTTCTCCAGGCACTGCGTGTACATTGTATTATGTTTTTATGGGGAGCAGAAAGTTCTTGTACACGTTTAAGAGTGTTTTCATTAATTTTTTAATGAAACGCGGGGGATCACCTTGGTCCACCATTTTTTCTCCAAATAAAAGAAATTAGTAGAAAATTTTAAGTAAAAGTTATTAAGAATTATTATCAAAGAGTAATTTTGGTGGATGGACTACTTAAGCGAGGTGTTGGTAAGGAATTTTGTAGAGAAACCCAAGAAAGGGACCAATGTACTTATTATATTACAACAAGCAAAGTTGACATAAAGTGTAAAACTATCAAGCAAGCAAAGTTAGTATTAGTTCAACAATACTACAGATCATCAAAAATAAGATGTGGACATTGACCTGGCTATTGGAATGTTCATGCGACTTCAAAACAAATAAATCCTCACTTTCCCCAAAGTTATATCTATGGTTCCTAAATAATTGTTTTGATTATATTTTGATTCTTTGTTGCTCTTTTTAGTATCCTTTCAGGTTAGTTTTATACTTTGTGTTCTACTGTCTAAATGCATATCCTCTTATGGTAACCCTTATGCCATGACTCTAAATGCATATCCTCTTCCCTATTTAGAAGATACCCTGCTGTAACCGTAGCCCTCCCCCATCTTATGGGACATATTCTCTCAAACCCTAATAAGATATCCTCTTCTCTGAGAACACCTCTATTCAGCATTACCTCACCTCTAGCCTCGTTCATTATCCTTTCATACAAATTTTAAATCCAAAGTTTCTGAGTCCTAATAGAAACCCTAAACCATCCTCAAAATATCCCATCCTCCTATTGTCCTAATAATCCACTTAAAATGGATATTTTGTCCTACCATGTACACCAAAAAACCACTGAGTCACTCACCCCCAACATCCAACACAATCATAACTAGAACAACATCACCAGAACCATTATAATTACCACTACCACCACAACTAACACAAATAGTTTTGAATATTGGATTTGGGGTTAGACAAATCTTAAATTTTAGGTTTAACATTACAAACATTTTTTATTGCAGAGTGTTGTGTCAATTTAAATAAAGCTACTTTATAGTTATGCTTAGTTCTATATTTAAGTTCAGGCTATGTTTTTTTTTTTTTTTTTTGAATAGAGGCCATGCAAGCGGGATTTGAACCCAGACTTCTTGCTCACTGCAAAGAGATTTTACCACTGTATTACGATGACACTTGTGGTTCAAGCTAAGTATTAGAAAACTTAGTATGACTTACTAGATCTACAATTAGGCTAAGGGTGGTCAAATCCAAAAAGAGATTGAAAGCGATAAAGAAAAGAGTATTTCAAGCCATTTAATTACTTCATTTCCAACAACTAGAAAGACATGAACTATTTTATCCTTTTCTCTTCCTATTTCCTTATGGTTTCAAACTTTCAATCTCCCATTGTGCTTGAGTGAATATCACATTGAGACTTCTCTTATTATTTTCTTGTTTCTTTCTCACCATTACAAAATTTAATGAATACCCATTTAGAAATGCTTATATTCATGCCACACTTGCTACAATGTGCTGCATTGGCCTCTTGTCAATTATCTGTTTTCATAAACATTCTATATATGTTAATCTTGGTAGCATGTGATGTATTTGGGAGCATATGTTAATGCTTTTTCTTTGTTTCCTTCAATCCTTCCCCACCTTTGCAAAACTATCAAGTACCCCATTCATATTGGTGCTCTTCTCTATGTAATTAGCAGCATCGCAAAATTTATCAAATACCCATTTCATTATTACATCAATATAAGTTTTCCCAAGCGAACACTTTAACGCTACTAGTCTCTGATAAATTGATGCTAATTTCATCCAAAAATTTAAAATCACCGGGTTAGTTTTTTTTTTTTTTTTTTTTTTTTTTTTTTTTTTTTTGTTGGGGGGGGGGGGGGGAGGGGGATGGGTGGGGGGGGGGGGGGGGGGGGGGGGGGGGGGGGGGGTGTTAGGGTTTAATTTCCATTCAAATAATTAGTTGCAATCCACTGATTACTAATTAACTAACAAAAGGGGGGGAAGGCCGAACCTTGAAACCAGAGGTGGCGGCAGAGAACGGCACGGCGAGGTGGCGGGATTTAGGGGCGGCGGTCAGGCGGCGGCGAAAGAATTAGAGAGGGAGAGAATGGGAAGGCAGAAGAAATCGCCGCCGAAAAACTCCTTGCGACTGCCAACGGGTTGGATTCGGGTCAAGAACCACTTATAGATCTATTTTAAATTTTTGGGATCCACTTGGAATCCAAATCCCATAGTTTATTTGGATCGGGACTTCGATTTCGGTTTGCTTGTTTCGATTGCTGAAGTATTTGGATTGCATTGTTTGCATTTAAAATTAAAAAAACAAAAGGCTACAAGCTATATTTTAAACTATCATAAATTTTCTATAAATTATCATAAGGATTTTTTTTCCTCTTTTTGTAATTAATTTCTAAAACAGAATACATGGAGTGTAAATTCAATAAACAAGAAATCTGAGATTATAATATTGTTAGACTAGATGGATAAGAAATACCGATAGGTAGTCATTTTAAGTACTTGAGTTCTATTATCCAAAAGGATAGGAGATCGATAGCGATGTCAACTATAGGATCCAAGCCGGCTGGTTGAAATGGAGGAGCGTAACAGGAGTTATATTGTAACTCCCTGCTCCCCGGTGTACGTATCACCGTATCGGTACGCGATACGACGTACAAAACTTGATTTGACCTCCGTGGTAGTCCGATTGAGCCGATTTCAGTTTCAAAATCATTTTCTAATATTTTAGATTTTTCAAGATTTTCTGGAATTTTTCTGGATTATTTTAGAAAATCTTCGTAGTCGGTGTCGACCGATACCGATAATCGGCTTTCCGATTTTTCTTTCCAAACGGAGTTGTATTTTGCGAATCCGCTTTCACCACGGGTCTTAGAATCGTGTTATCTACGTTAGAGTATTTTTTACATTGTATACTTGACATATCAGATCATAAAGATAACTTGGGTATGAGGGAGACTGGACGGTTGATTAGATCATATCGGGTGGATGTCTGGATCCATTGTTCGTCCCACTGCAGGGGACGGGGTAGTGCTGGCTACCATCTGTTACTCATGAGCATCCCGTTATTGTTTTAGCTCATTGAGATTCCCGTTACATGTTACAGCTCTAGCGGGCTGGCCCTGGTCTCAGCAGCCAGGGATCTGATAAGGCCGTTGTCCCGGGTATGTACGGGATACACCCACCCGATAAGAACTCCTCGACCATGGGTTTCCAATTAACATAATAAAACAGTGTACACAATAGTGACGTCGGGAACACTTATTATTTGATCACTCTCTCGTTTGGATAATGGTACCCGTAGGCCATGTCCGGATGGGTTCGACTGGAGTGCGGGCTCCAGTATGAACTGCCAGTGGTATGGGACACTGGAAGAGAGTGATTATAATAACAGGTGGTACTGATTGCTACTATTGTATAAATCACATGACATGCCTGGTACATATATGCTATCTTGTTATTATTCATGCTACTTTATCCGATAACCTGTATACTTGTTACTTTACCTGGCATATGTTATACTTTCTGTGATGGCATACGACGCATGTTCTGCATTGCATATCTTATGCTTTCTGTATAGCAGACATCATTACTGTATATACACCACACCGTATAGTGATTACATTGCATAGGCCCATCTCCTGTACACGTCTATCACGTCACCATTTATTCGATAAACTGGACACGACTATAGACATGACCCGATGATAACCGGCTAGGTAGTGATGGTATTAAAAGATGACATGTTTATATATTTGCACTGCTTTCATGTTTATCTATTTCTACTGTTTATATATCCTTATTATATGGTATCACTAGTCCAACCTCATGTACTATATATTATTATCGTGCTTGTAGTACTATTGTATCTATTACTGCCTCCTTCATTTTACTACTCACTAGGTCGCTTTCTGACGACCCTGAGTTTGCATGCCCAGGTTGGAGATCCGAGTTACCGTAGCTTCAGAGAGTGCTTTGGAGTCACATGGGAGATTCCTCATCGGGACTATCCATAGGTATCTTAGTGATTTATTTCTGATATATTATTTGTCCATCTTTTTCATATCCGTTATGATCGCTAACCTCTTCTGCAGTATTCTTGTACTTATTTCATGCTGGAACTCAGGTATATATGGAGATTATTTACTGTACTGAGGCTTAGCGTACGTACGTAGGGTTTTCCGCCTTGCGTATGTACGTCGCCATAACGTCTCCGTATCTTTAGGATCGGGGCGTTACATATATGATCGTAACATTCCGTTATGGCTGAAGGGAAAGTTTTATCGGACTGCTATTAGGCCAGCTTTATTATATGACACCGAATGTTGGGCTATAAAGAGATATATCATGCCCAAGAAATGAGTGTAGCAGAGATACGCATGCATCGTTGGATGTGTGGTAATACGCGGAGAGATAAGGTGAGAAATGAGGATATTCGTACTAAGATAGGTGCAGCCTCTATAAAAGAGAAGATGAGAGAAAACCGCCTACGATAGTTTGGTCATCTGCGACGTAGAGTTATAGATGCACCAGTCCGGCAAGTAGAGCTTATCAATTTAGGGCAAGCTAAAAGAGCGCATGAGAGACCAAAGAAAACATGGATGGAGATAATACGACAAGATATAGAGGCTAAAGGTCTTAGTGAAGGCATATTACTCGATAGGAATGAGTGGAGAAAGCTGATCCATATGCCCGATCCGGCGTAATTCTCTTTTGGTTCATGTAGCCAACCCCAAATACTTGTACAAATGGCTTAGCTATTGTTCTTGTTGCTGCTGCAATTTAGGCCTGTTTGGTTGTCGTAATTGGTCGTAATTCGTAAGTCGTAATTAGTAAAGTCTTTTACAGTTGTAAATGAGTTACATGCATGTAAGCTTTATGATGTTTGGTTGGTAATATAAAGTTGTAAGTGGAAAAGTGTATTGTGTTTTACGATGTTTGGTTGTCGTAATGTGTAAGTCGTAAGTGAAAAAGTTGACCACAAAATTAACTATTTGGTGATTTAAAAAGTTTTAATATTGCAAATAAATATTAAAAATGTTAAATATTAAAAAAATTTAATATTAACATAAAAAAATAATACAAATTTGCATGACCACAAAATTAACTGTAACTGGGCTGTAAGTGAGTGGTAATTGGGTTGCAAGTGAGTGATAATTGAATTGTGTAAGCCTTTTACGAATTACGGTCCAAACAAACGCCGTAGTTGTAACTGAGTTGTAAGTCATTTACGATTTACGAACTTTTACGCGAAACAAACGGCCTCATAACAACAATCTCGTGTTTTAATCATTATAATCCCTAGAACTTGTGTTTTACACGTGTATAACAGAAGTTTTAATCATAAAATAGTCGAGTGGTGAGCAAGTGATGACTCCAATAGTTCTATTGATAGAAAAATCTTCCCGAAATATCTTCTCCGGCTTCCATATCTATCTCCAACAGCGCTAACAGCATGCCAACTCATGTTCAGTGGACTCATACTTAGCAGCGCACTTTAAATCCAACACCCCCCAACAAAAAAAAATAAAAAAAAAACAAAAAAAAAACTAACACTATACTATTATTGAGGTTACTAATCATATATAAAATATTTAATGTGTGTCATATTATTTATATAAGGTCCGGGAGTATAAGCCTGGCTTCCTAAATAATGCCAGCTATAGTTTGTACGAGTTGAGTGAATGAGCACTGTGAAAAGCCGGAGAAAGATCTCATTGATTTTTTTTTAATTCTTTATTTATTTTTTCACATATAGTGAATATTTTCTTTCATCACTTTTTCACCATCACCATTTTCATCATTATTATCTAAGGTTTTTTTTTTCCTTCAAGATAAAATCAGCTGTCGAGTAATACTCAAAATACAACTTGATAAAGTTTTATGATCGAATGTCGAACTGACATTAACCTTCTCATAAATAGAGTTAAATTTCTGCTTAAAACAGCTATAGTCAAAAGAGACACTTGTCATGATGCTAAAAAGTTGATTAACATTTTCTAAATTCTCTTAGACTTAAAAAATATCCAAATAAAAGAAAAGAAGATAAATTTACTATAAAAAAAATGCATTAAAACCAAGAGTCATATATCACATAGAACACACACACTCTTTGTAATCCAAACTCGTTGCTCCATAATCCATCCCGTAGGGACGACCGGGCCGAGCCAGGATGGATGGTAGTAGGAAAGGAGGCATAGCCAGACAAGACAACAGGAAAAAAAAAAAGAATGACGATTCGAACTTCACTTAAAGAGTAGTGAGTCAGAATAGATGGGCGGGAGAGATCAGTGTTTGGTTAAAGTGAAGAGCGAATAGAAAGAACGATAGGAGTATGATTCTCAAAAGAGGTCTGACGGGTAGGTTTGATGCGGGATCTGTTGCCTTGGCATTGGCTGATTAAAGACATTCTCGTAAAGGCGCCATCTTTCGTCAAGTGAAAACGTGACTTTCATAGGCCTCTAGGTCTTTGACTGGTGCTCTGCCTGAGAATACGAGAATTTACTTTTTTTTTGAGACCAGTGCGATAAATGGGCTTTTGAGACTCCGTTTTGTTAACAACAGGTACTCTTTCTGCCTTCACGGGTAAGGATCATCTGTGATATGAGTTAAGGATCGTATGTGCTATGAGTCTCTCTTCCTCGATAGTGGTCTAAGGCAAGTAAAAATCCCTCTTCCTCAATGGTGGCTAAGGCGACGAAAGTATGATCGATGATCTTCTGCGGAGGCGCAAGATCAATGTACCATTTTTATGGGGCCATCCATCCCTTTCTACTTAAAAAAAAAAAAAATTTAATTGTCGTGGGGTCCTCCTCATAATAATAACTCTACATCTTTTGAGGAGATCATAATAACTTTTCATGTGTGCAAGCAACCACCACTACTCCCCAATCTCCAACCAACCATTTGCAGCGAAATTCCCCTCACGCGTGCCTCTCTCTCTCTCTCTGAATCAATAACCAAACACAACCAAAAAGCGATCAATGTGTCCTTTGCTTTGAGATGACACAAATCCAACCCCTCACTCTCTCACCGAGACATGAGAAAATGAGCTTCACATGATTTAGGGAAATAACGAATCTCTCTAAAAACACAATGAACATGCACAGACACCATGAATGAACCAAAATGAAAATTGAGCTTACACTTGATATTATCATTAGTACATGAAACAAAGTGGAAGAAGATGATGATGAAGATACACCTCATTTGAGTATTGAGGGCCAGTGTACGTACGTAGTTACATTACATATGGTTAGCTTGGCTTCATTCTTTTATTAATCTTCAAGCCAGCAGAAAAACTCAATCACAATTCGGCAAGCTCACTTCGTCGAGATCGTCCAACGACAAGAACACCTCGTCCAGGCACGAAAGCTCCCTCCCGCCGTCGTGGAAGCTGGACTGCGATCCGCGGGACGACTCGGAGACTCGGCAGATGACCCACTTGTTGGTTTCCTATAGATCACAATGATGTACATAATAGCTTAGTCATGGAATATTCATATTGAGAAAGAGACTGTGTATGTGGGAGTAATAGACTACTCACTGATCTTTGATTCCCTCTCTTCTTGGAAGAAGACCTCGGCCTACTGCTATTGCCATTGCTATTGCTAGCAATGGCACTGGATAGATGGTACTCATGCATTATCCAATTGGTCTTGATTTCGCCGAAGAAGAACACGAGGGTTTTCTTGATGCCGACGTCTTGATCACCATCTGTTATTGTCTCTTCGATGCCGATGGGGTTCCAACAGCCGTTCGGCGTGGCTCTGTGTTGAGTATTTCGGGTGAAAAAGTACCATAGCTGGTTGCCTCCTTGCAGAGCTTTACCTAAAGATTTTCAAAGGAATTGGTTGTCATTGATAAACCTATATATGCACATGCAGAGATGATGGATATGGTAGTGGATGTAAACAAACTAACCATTGAGGTCCCATGGGTCGAATTGATGGAGATCGAGAGTGGGGATGATGTTGGGCTGGCAGGGGAGATGGGCGGCCTTGCAGTGGAGGAAGTGGACGACAAGCTCTTCGTCGGAGGGAAAGAATCGGAAGCCGGGGGGGAGGTTGGCACTGTAATCTCCCATGTCAGTGTGCAAGTGAATGTGTATAGAGGAAGGTGATGGTGAATGAGAGAAGATACAAGGGCTAGTTCTAGGGTGCGCTTGGATTGGTATTTATAGTGTTTGTGTGTGTGTGTGTGTGTTAGAGAACACACACACACACACACACACACACACAGAGAGAGAGAGAGAGAGAGAGAGAGAGAGAGAGAGAGGAATGTGGATCTCATAAACAGGAAGGAGCTAGATACTCTCTATTAGCCTAGCACCACTGGATGGGCTTAGTTTTTAGGGACTCATAGGTGCAAGAAGATCCAAAACTGTATTTGGTTTGCCACTCATCCCTCTGCCAGAATGATCATTTTGGTACCTTTTTGAAGAGAATGTTCTCAATTTTGTTTTTAAGTAACTCAATCACTAACGGGATTCACTGATGACTATCGAGAAGCAAACTCAAAATCTGATTGGGACATCTTCGGAGAAAAGCAAAATGTCCGCAAGGCGTGGGCTTCAAACAGAGAACCTCGAGGGGAGCGAGCGCTCTAACCGACCCTGGGTCATTACGACGCCCCCCGCGAGGATGTTACAACACTTTCTTCTCTTGTGAGAGGTTTTGGATTCGAAGTACTCCGTCTGCTGCGGTGAAAGAATTGCCGCAAAAATATATTTTTGCAAGCTTATTACACGACTACTCAAATTTATGAGCGTATGAAGGCTGATAGAGATGGGTGAAAGCTCGCAGTAGTCTGAACATATACGAGCCATATAGGTACGCAGATTGAAGTTTGAAGTTCTTTATTTAGTTTTCCATTTTTGTTTTTGTTTGATTTTATGTGATGATGTAAAGGAGATTTGGATTCTTCTCATGTGAAGGATGTGCATTTTCCTAGCATCGAAAAAATACAACATAGAAGGATATAAGAGCGTGACTTGTTCTGAATCAAGATTTTACATCAATGCACTGTTGAACATACTTGACACATACATGCATTTGGATAAATACGGTATGTTCTAATATGCACTCAAATAGTTCAAATAGTTTGTAAGGAATTCATATTCGTCGAAAACAAATTTGAAACCAGACTATTTCTAAGTAGCATAAAAGTTTACTCCACAATTTATGAGTCCCATCAGATAAAAAAAAATTGCACATTTATGTAAATGATGAAACCCATTATTTGCTCGCAAAGAGATTACAACGAAGCAATTACATCAGAGGCATCTTTCAGTGTTGTAGCGGTCGATTTCCGACCTCTCTGAGATCTCGACGTGTGTCCACCTAGCCCCATGTTGATCACGCGACATGTGGATTTATCTAAAATCTCCAGAAGAGTCCTGATCCCATTCAAACTCTGAACAGATCAAGCAGTTATAAGAATAAGAACAGAGTCTATTATGAGCACCCTTACCTTCAAGCCAAATCGGCACTTGAATCCGGCGGTTACGCCTCCAAAACAAATCAATCATAATGACAACTGGGCGAAGGCCACTGATAAAGTCGAACACTTTTCTTTCAATTCAAACAAAGACGTTCAGCTCTAATCGTCTCCATGTTAAGCAGTTAAGATAGGATAAGATGTTCAGTTAGTGAGAATCTTGTAACCTTATCTAAAAACAACCACATGTATAAATAGAGAACCCGCTCCAACGAGAGGAGGGACGATCAATTAATCCTAAAAACCCTAGCACTAGAGATCAGGCGGCAACCATTGTAAGCTTCTTAAAATTATAATGAACACCCCCCCCCCCCCCCCCCCCCCCCCGCGGTTTTTTCCTTTTAAGTTTCCACGTAAATTTCCGCGTGTCCTTTGGTTTGATCTCTACAATTTATTCTTTAATTCCTTACAAATTGGTGCACGGATAACTCCTCCTGGAATTACCCACAAGTGTATATCATTACAACACTCCAAGACATGGTGCCTAAAGTAATAAACAAGATGCAGTTAAACCCTCAATCTTCGAAAATTTTGCCGCCATCAATTCTCTCCCCATCAACAACAGCAATTCAGGATGTTCTTCTCGAGACACAGGAGCAAAATCCGGAATGTGGGTGCATCAACTAAGTCAGCTCACCTATCATGTGTTGGGTTGTGAAAGAGGAATATACCCTACTCCTCGAAAACAATGGGTATTCGTATCGCAAAATAATATGCCCGATAACTGAAAATGATACATGACCACCACCTATACCTATGATCTAACACCTAGTTCCACAAGGTTTCAAATATGCATCATGAAAATACCACTGTATGAAGTTAGAGTATGATGTCTCTTTTCTTCCCCTTCCTCATAAGTGGAACCATAACGGCTATATTGTCGTTATCTCTGCCTAGCTACGATATTGATGTCCACATTCACACAAGTCCACGCTACTAAACAGTCACTTGATGCTCCAGTGTTATCTTAAAAGCTTAAAGCCTACAAGAGAGCCATTTTCGTGTCGAGGGACTGATGCATCAATGAATCGTGTCATCTACAAGTTCACTTGTGAGTGAGAATCAAGGTGGGACTACACAAAGGCCACTCTCAAGATATTTGTTCAGATAAGTTTGAATATATATATGAGAAACAAAAAGCAAATCTCATCAATCTATCTAATTCCAAAATTTCCACTTGTCATGGTGTAAGAGGTATCACTTCATGGCATGAATCAAATATAAGAGGCATGACTCAATAGGAAATGAGATAACGACTTGAAATCGATGTTGTCTTCTGTTATGAACCATCTTTTCTATGTGCTACAAGGAAGTAGGGATTAGAGAAGACTTTGAGTAAGTATAAGAAAATCAGGGGGAAATTGACATGAGCACTACTACTTTTTCCTCGTGTCACTCTCACAACATATCTGGAATTTGTAGAAAGAGAAGCATTGGATAAGTCCAATTTGTTTCTTAGAATGTTTTGGTTGGTCATTAAACTTTTTAGAAAGCACGGTAATGATTGATTAGCATGTGTGTCAAAAGATTGATTAACATGAAAAAAATAAATCAGAGATTAACTTTCGCTAGGGCTTCATTAAACTACAATTATTGAACTCGTCATCATCACCATCCTCATCCAAAACCACTCTTTTCCCCTCCTTTTCCTTTACTTTCATATAAAATGGGATTGGCTAAGCATAGAATTGATTTATATCAAAATTATAGAATATACTTCAGTGACCGCAATTTACATCAACTATTGTAACCCAAGGAACAGCTAAAACAAAGAACACACACACACACACACACACACACACACACACACACACACACACACGGAGACAACTTAATACATTAACCATTTCTGCTCAAATTTATATGGATTTGAAATAGATATCAGTATATCACTAGCTATGATAAATATGTCTATGAATCTAATGACCTAAAACCCACCCACTTCCCAATAATCATTTATGACATCACGCCGACACAATAAATGCATCACTCTCTAGTAGCGCACACCTTTCTTTGTACTGCATCACACTAACACTAACACCAATAATATACCCTCCCTCTCCTCACCAATCCAATACAGTTGATGTGGAGCATCACTTGCAAATCAAGTCACCTCCACATATATTGTTCTATATCTAGGTAAGCATGTGTGCTTCCATGAATCTTCAAAAACTCCTTGCAATCATTGCATAAGTGCAAGCCCAGGCACATCATTTCACCTCTCTGCTTCCTTTCCTGTATACTCAAAACACTGCTGCTTTATAACCAGACATCATCAAAAGAGGAACCCTTGGAAAGAAAAAAGAAGGGGGGATATCACATTGAGGCTTTGTACACGTGGGCGAAAATCTCACAGGGTGGGAGGGGGTACCCCTGTTTGGGACCCTTGATGATGTATGAGTGATGTAAGTTCGACATCCCAAGTTGCCTGTAAATAAAAGGAGAGAGATGGGGGTTTGCAGGATATAGCCTTTAGGGTAGGGTTGAGAGACCCACATTTGAGGGAGGGGAGAATTGTGAGATGTCCACTTCTTAGAAAGCAGAAGAGTGGGGGACTGACAAAGGGAGTTTGTGGATTGTGGTGAGGCCATTGGCACTCCATTGAGGACATGAAGATGGGTGGTGGGCTGGTGAGGCTCTGCAGGTTTTTGTTAGCTTGTGATCATGAGAGGAGCGCCGCCGCCGTTGAATTGTGTGTGTGTGTGTGTGATGTGTGTGTCCTTGTTAGTTTCTCTTTAACGGAACAGGGTGATCATATTCTCTATTATTTCGAAAAGAAAAGGTAAAAGATTATTTTGTACATGGTGTAATGTATGTGTACTGTGACTCTTGCCTGTACGAGTGGTAGAATCATGATGCTATTTTCACAGGCAAGCTATGTGATGGTCGCTGCAATATGACTTACTGGGCCGGAATATGCCTCCCTGATGGAAATTCTTCTGAGCCAGGACCAAGTTACTCAAAATTATCAAGCTATTTAGCTGGGATTTTAATGCAAACTATAAGATAGATAGCTTGTGTTGGGGTTGGAGCATGCCAAGAACACAAACACTAGATGGACAAACACACATATAAAGAGAGGGACACCAAGATTTACGAAATTCGTCAAGATGCCTACGTCCTCGGGGCAGAAGAGAGAAATCTATTGATGATTTACACAAGATGCAAGAGGATTACAATTGATTTTCTCAAAAACTCTCATCAGGAATCAACCATACCTTAAAATGGGTTCACATCTTCTATTTATAGGGAGAAAAAGAAACCCCCAAAACAGTTTCAAGTCGGGTCCAAAAACAGTTCTGACTCGACTGTCAATCGACTGCTCGGTCGACCACTCAATGCCCTTTATCATTATAGGACTTACTGAAAATGTCGGTCGACCGACCCTACTAGATTCCCCTTCCTCGTGCAACATCGGTCGGCCGCCCGGTCGACCGATCCAAACTTTTTGCATGTCGGTCGGCCGCTCGATCGACCGAAGTCCTATCATAGAGTTAAAAACTCTATCTTATATTTTTGCCCTCCCTCTATGCATTCTCCACCTCAGTGAAGATTTTTCAAATCTGAGCCGAATTCTAATGAACATCTGGCGAAATTGACACATGATCTTGGCTCGAGCGCTCCCGACAAAATCGACACACAATCTTGACTTGGCCGAATGACTAACCAGTTCCTAAAAACGAATCGCCAACACAGTTACAATTGACTTCAAATGATCACACCGGAACCAAATGATTGATTCAATTCATAATTGAGTTTGTCGTCGCCACTAGCAACTCTCTCCAAACTCAAACGATCTCAACGGATCCGCAAAGGGTAGGTTGTAAAGAAGCATGTATCTCATATTCATGAGGTTCATATGACTCGGCCAGTTGGGTTCGTTGCTGCTCTGATACCACTTGTTGGGGTTAGAGCATGCCAAGAACACAAACCCTAGATGAACAAATACACACACAAAGAGAGAGAGACTAAAATTTACGAGGTTCGACAAGATGCCTACGTCCCCGGACAGAAGAGAAAGATTTATTGATGGTTTACACAAGATACAAGAGAATTATAATTGGTTCTCTCAAGAACTCTCACCAAAAATTAACTATACCCTAAAATGAGTTCACATCCTCTATTTATAGGGAGAAGAAGAAACCTCCAAAACAGTTTCAGGTCGGGTCCAGAAACAGTTTTGACCCGAATGTCGGTCGACCGGATCGACCGATCCAAACGTGTGGTCGACTGGGCCCTCTGTCATTACAGGACTTACTGGAAATGTGCCCGGTCGACCGACCCCACTGGGTTCCTTTTCCTCGTGCAACATCGGTCGACCGGATGGTCAACCGAAATCCTGTCCATAGAGTTAAAAAACCCTATCACATGTTTTTACCCTCTCTCTACAGCTTGCACTCTTTAGGAAAAGTGGCAACCTTACTTCTCAGCGAAATACTTATACCAAGCAATTAGCAAGAAAGCGATTTCAGTAATTTTCTTCAATACTGATGCACTAACATAGAGCAAGATGAGAAAGGCTAAGATAATACACTAGAGGAGATCGAGAATTGTGCTCATCTTCAACCAGTATAGGGCCCACCTGCAGACTCTAAAATGTCAAATGACAAGACAACTTGGCGTCCTATTGCTTCCTGGAGAAAAACTCTCGATTTCTCCTAAATGACAACATCGTGTCAGCTTGATAATCCGCTCAAGGCTAAACCAACCTAGGTCAGATTTGCAAAGTTAATAACTGGTTGCCATTAATCGAATCTCAAATCAAATAAACTTGGATCAGGTTTTAGGTTAGGCCGAATAACATCAAGCGAGTAGTGGTCAGGTCCACAATGTTAATCTCTTCAAACATTTCCATATTTCCAAACCAAATAGAGCTCAATTTCGAGCTTATAGAAAATGGTAAGAGTGCATTGATTTATTATCTTTTTCGGTAGACTTTCCTGTCTTTCAATCAAATTTTAATGTAATAAAGATGCCCCAAAGGTATACGGCCAAGGCCAATACAAAATACCTAGCATGAAATATAGACCAGTGCACTCCAAATGAACAAACCACAAACCCTTCTAAGCCACTCACAGAAGAACGAAAGTTAGTCAATTAACGAAAAACACAGAAACTAGGTATGAAATAAAATGTGATATTCTAACTTGATGTCTGGAAGCTGAATTTGAAAAAACAAAAAAGCAGTGAGCATCACTGTTGTGATCTAAAACTTAGCATTAATGGCTTTCAGCAACTTGTGGCCTAAGTGGCTGGAATAGCTCTTTGGTAAAATGGTGATAACTGAAGGTCAATGAGCATATGTCTCGAGTTTAAAATAAAGAGAGTGAAATAAGAAAAGAGAACTACAAGTAAGATGGTTCTAGTTAAAGTATATTTGGTGTCAAACGAAAGAGGGGGGTCAAAAAATTTTGAGAAAAGATGAGAGCTGAAAGAAAATAACTAATGATTACCTAATGAATAAATGAAAAGACTTTCCATCTTCCCAAATCTTTGACCTCACACCGCTTCACGCCGCACGCTCGATTTGTCGGCCTTGACCTCACACTTCACAGGTAGGATTTCATACCCCCAATGACAACACACCCTTAAAAGAAAAACTTTTCAAATAATTTTTTTTTCTTCAAAATTCTGGTTTATTTTTATTGAAAGTAATAGAGCCTTTAAATAAGCCTACAAGTCTTGAATTTTCACCACATAACTGATGTGGGACTAAACATGAAAATAAAGACTAAATAAAATAAAATAAAAAACATACTAGACTCAAAAAAAAAAATACACACTCAATTCGAATTCTCTCATGACATTGATGTCTTCATCGTTCTCCTCGGGTGGGAAGAACTCAACCCCATCGAGTATACTCATGATGGTGGTGCCTCAACAGTAGATCTGGATCCGAAATTGCTATTGAGGAGCCAGTTCTAGGTATCTGTCTAGTACTGTTGACTTGTTGATACTTGTGCTTTAGAGTTGTTATTCCGGTTGACTTGTTTTTGTTAATGTACGGTGTTGCTGTTCTCGTGGGGAGGGGAGAAAAAAAGAGAGAAAGAGAAGAGGAAAAAGAAAACAAGAGGGCTTTCTTTCCTCTTTTTTTAAATATTTTGGTTATGATTTTGTAACTAAAGATTTGAGATTACAGCTGAGGATTTGAGTTGGGATTGAGATTTTGAATTGTGGTTGGGATTTGAGATGCGTGGGAGGATTTGAGATAAGATAAGAGATAATGAGAAGATTGAAAAGATTTTGTAAATTTTTTTTTTGAAATTTGTGATAAAAAGAATCTTGTATTACAATTTTAATTTCGTCACAAGAATCTTGTATTACAATTTTAATTTTATCACTCATTATTTTTCCCTAACTATGCTCTGATACCAAACGAAAGAGAAGGTCTAAAGATTTTGGAAAAAATGAGAGATGAAAGAAAATAAATGATGATTACCTAATAGATAAATGAAAAAGCCTTCCACCTTTTCAGATCTCACGCCACTTCATGCCGCACGCTCGATCTGTCAGCCTTGACCTTGCGTCGCACGCTTGATCTTAGGGTTTCACACCCCACCATAGGCAACACGCCCTTAAGAGAAAACTCCCAAATAATTTTTTTTTCAAAATTTTGGTTTATTTTTATTGAAAGTAATGGAGCCTTTAAATAAGCCTACAAGTCTTAAATTTTCACCACATAACCAATGTGGGACTAAACATGAAAATAAAGACTAAATAAAATAAAAGAAAAAACACACTAGACTCAAAAAGAAAACACATACTCAATTTGAATTCTCTCATGACATTGATGTCCCCATCAATATCGCGTCTAATGGATAATTTGCCAGTAAAGTTAGGAACAAAGAACAATAGAACATTGTTCGCAAATTTTTTTATCTCTTCTTCTATAATCATTGTCATTAATGCATCTTGGTCTAAAGGTCCTGAGAACACTCACGAATAGTTTGATACATTCACTTATAACTATAAGTTGGAAGTAACTCTTATTTACATGTAAATGCATCTGATTCTACCAAATTACAAGGCATAAATAACTAATCTAACATACATATGTGAATAAATGTACATGCAGTGGATGCAAGTCCAGAGAGAGTCGACACTTACCAGCATGGTAATGCTATCTCAAGTAGTATCCACGTTAAATTTAGAGGGAATGTATGCTCTTGACCTTCTGGATTGCTTGTTTTACTTTAGACAATGGTTCTTCATATAAGAAAGACGGATCATCAAACTGTGAGGCCAGGCTTGCCTCTCCAAGAAACGCACGGAAACTGTCCGCCACAGAATTAGAGAGAGAATGAAGATTGTATCCGCCTTCCAAGAAGAACACACAGCGTCCCCCACATAATTCATTTGCAAGTTGCTTAATACTTGACGCCAGCATGTAGTAGGTGCCGGTTGTGAATTGCAGACCAGCTAGCGGATCCAGCACATGAGCATCGTACCTACAACAGCACATTCAAATGCAAATATTAGTTAGCAGTTTAAGAAATAGTAGTTCATTTCACGACAATAATATGCAAATTTGAGGGGCATTCTTCTTTACATATTTCCAGTTCAAAACAAACCTAGTTAGCTTTGAACATTTCAAACCATTGTCATCCTAAAAATAAAAATGTACTGCTGATGTAGTATTCTTTAACTTTAAGGAGAGCAAGCTACCCCATTATTCAGGGGCGGCTCCTATTTATTCTCCCACTCATTTATTGTATATGTTTTAGTAATATATAGAACGTTGATGAGAATATATGAGATACAAAGGGGTAGAAACACTATAAAGTATTGGATTTAACCAACAAATGCGAGGAAATTGTTAGAGGAGAATTTAGAAAAACTGAAAAGCAACAGATATCAGTAGAAAAATACTAGCAAGAAAACATTAGAACCAAGGTTATAAACCTTCGCAACCCACATCAGGTGCGGAGGAATCAACTGACCACAATTGAGCAATGAGCCCTGGACTTAGATTTGAGCCAATAAGGACCTCTGGATGAATAATCCAGTGTAAGCGGATATTCAGTCTAGAGTTGCTGTAATAACCCAGTTTTCCTTTTAGTACTGTAAATATAGAATAAATAGGGGTTTATATGATAAAGAACATTAATTAGTGTTAATAAGTAAACAATATTTAGGGATTAATTTGTAAAATTAATCTTAAATCAGTCTTTAGGTTATGCGCTTCATATGCAGCCGTCAAAAAAAGAAAAAAACAGAGCGAGAGGAAAAAAAAACGATCGGAAGGGGAGAAAAGAACAAGGAAGAGACCAGATAAAGAAAAAGGCGGAGGAGAATGGCAACATCTAGAGATAAAAGGAGAAGAAAAGATGATGAGGACATCACACCAGTTGCCTGTTGTTTTTTCATGACTTAGCTTATTTTGAGATGTTGTGTTTGGTTTATCTTTCTTTTAGTACCACATCAGTTATATCCGAAAAGTTCACTTTGTAAGAGCCTATATAAAGAGGCTCAACTCAATGAATAAGTAGACAATGAATAATTAAAACTTTTTTCAGTTAAATTCTCTTTAAAGTGCTGTTGAGTTTTGGGTGTGAAGCCCGTGCTGCAAGGGGTATGAAGCCCGCGTAAGTGGTGCAAGGGGTGTGAAGCCCGCGTAAGGGGTGCGAAGCTTAGAGTTATCTGGTTCTTAACCCTAATCTCTTGTTTTCATTTTATTTCTTATAAAACCTTATTTTTTTTCTTTTTTTATTTGTATTCGAAGGTGATTGCGATCCTATATTACATCAATTTGATATCAGAGCTTTGGTCCCAATCCCCTTTGAATTTCTTCTCTTCCCCAAATCCTATATCTAGATCTAAATCTACTTAGTAAAAAAATCGATTACTGTTAGATCTAGATTTAGATCTAGATCTACTTTGCAAAAAAAGAGGAAAACAGAAAAACAGAAATAAAAACAAAAAAACAGAAAACAGAAAAAAACAGAAGAAAAAAACAAAAAACAGAAAAAACAGAAAAAAGATTGTTGTTCACAGTGAACAGTAGGTTACTGTTCATGTCTCCCAAAAACCCCCAACATTCGTCCATTCTGAGCTCGTTTCAAACTCGATTCGAGCCGTTTTCGAAGCAGCGGATTCGTGGAGAGCAACACTATACATCTACAGCCTTCATATTCTAATTCAAGCTTCGGTACTATACATCTACAGCCTTCATATTCTAATTCAAGCTTCGGTCGTCTGCCAGATTCACCTCAGCAGATTAACGCACCACAGTCCAGAGTTTGTTTCTGCCCCGATTTGCGCCATCTCGAGGTGATATCCTAATTTGACCTGAATCGTTAACTGTTGGATTACTTGCAACTACTATATGGATTGCTATAATTTTTTGGTTGAAATGCTATTTGCTTCGATCTAATAGTTGCATTAGCATTTATCACTTTTCATCATTTTAAAAATGCATTTTTTTTACATTTAGAACTTAAACTTTAAGGTATTTTGTTCGTTTAATGCATACATTTAGTTTACCTGACTCTAGAGTTCTTCATTGCGTCTGCTTGTTTGCTTGAGTCATCATGACTAGTCAGCATTATAGGGACCCCTACTTAGACCAGCTACACAACCTCCATCAGGGTCATATGTCCGTTAATGATTACATTACCATATTTAAGGACTTAACCCATCGTAATGAAGTGAGAGAGCACTCTTCTGAGACTGTAACTAGGTTTATTTAGAGTTTACGACTTAAAATAAAACGTGCTATGATTACTGGCCCCTATGACTTAGACACAATTGAAGAGGCCTTTGATGTTGCATTAAGGTTGGACTTGACTTTCAAAACACTAGTCAATGCTAAGGCCAGGTGTTCTAAATGTAAGGGATATGGACATTATGATTATCAGTATCCTTCAGAGAGTCAACATATTAGAATTGTGTCTAGTGATGAAGTTGACGTCTCAAGTGTTATTGAGGAAGTCCACGTTTCTTTCAATACTGTTAGTATAATTGAAGACACAACAGTTGGTGCCGACACACTAGTTATTGATGAAATTCACATGTCTGATAGCGCCAGTGATGGCGTGAATGAGATAGTTGAGCCTACTACATTGCTTTTACATGTTGCATATATTGATGATATCACTAGATCGATAACAATTTGCAATGATACTCACAAATTTGTTGCGTACCCTTATAGTATTTTGCAGAAATTTGTGGTTGATAATAAGGTGATTATTACAAGTCGCTGTGAGGAAGTTGCACGCCTGGCCTAAAGATTTCGATAGGGCTCTGAAAATGATTGCTTCCATTGCTTACGAGTTGGATAACCTATGGGCTTCTGGTATTAGCTCCGTCTTCAGCAGGGATGATGCGCCTTGGTCTACTCTATGCCTTAATCGAGCTGTCATCTTTAACAGCCGACTTGTCACGGAGACCAGCTCTACCTCCACCACCATGGTATCAATGTGACGTACCAGTGATGCTGCCACGACCACCACCTTGGCCCGATTGAGATGCTTCATGAGGAGAGTCCTCACTCGACAGGGTCGAGTTTTTCCCACCTCAGGGGAATTGATGAGGACATCACGCCAGTTGCCAGTTATCTTTTCATACCTCAACTTATTTTGAGATGTGTTGATTTATCTTTCTTTTAGTACCACATCGGTTATATCCGAGAAGTTCACTTTATACGAGCCTATATAAAGAGGCTCAACTCAATGAATAAGTAGACAATGAATAATTAAAACTTTTTTCAGTTAAATTCTCTTGAGAGTGCTCTTGAGTTTTGGGTGCGAAGCCCGTGGTGCAAGGTGTGTGAAACCAGTGTAAGGGATGCGAAGTCCAAAATTATCTGGTTCTTTCTCCAACCCTAATCTCTTTTTTTTAATTTTATTTCACTAGTTTTTCTTTTTTATTTGTATTCAAAGATGATTGCGATCCTGTATTACATCAAAAGAGTTAAGAACTTGCAAGTTTTGATAATTTAATAACTTGATTTATGAGGTTTCGTTATTTCAATGTAGGTTAAGGTTTTTAATTCTCTACTCAATCTTGCAATAATTTTGAGGTTACTTTATCAATGGCAATAAAAAAAATGGATCTTGAATTCTGAGACGAATTTTGTTAATCAATCCAAAATCTTGTGTTACTCTGATGAAACTATAGTTCTTTATAAGTTGATGGAGGATGAATTGTTATACATTCTTTGTTAGAGGAGCCAATTGGGGATGAGATGTCATTGAAGTGACATATGGACAACTTGGGACAACCTTAAGGTAAGTATTGATCATGACTTATAGTTTATATTACTTTCTATTTTTCTTTCAATTGATATTCTACCTCTCAATAACTTTCGCATATGCCCAGAAAATCATGATTTCTATTATTTCTAATATACTGAATATGACACTTTTGATTATCTTGTAAATCAAGAAGTTCTTCTATCCCATGAGTAATACATGTTATTTCATTCAGATTGTTATGTCGTGTCATTGTCTCTTGATATAGGGTGTGTTTGTTTTGAGATGCAACTCGTAAAACTGCAAGTCGTAAAACCTCTTTTTCATTTTTAATTGCTTGTTTTGCTGCAAAACAACTTGCAAAATAATCACCCACATTTTCTCACTTTCAGTTGCTACAGTTAATTTTGTGGTGAAGTAAATCCCACTTTTACAGTCACATTTTCCCACTTGTAGCTGCTACAGTTAATTTTCTGGTCATGTAAATCTCATTTGTAGTACACCTGCAGTCCAAAGCAGTTACTTGATAATTAATATATACTCAATATTATTAAATATTTAATATTTTTAATAGTACTTAATTTTTTATTTAATTTTTAAAATTTTTAAATTTTAATCTTTCATTTTTTATTATTAATATTGTTTTAATATTTAATATTTTATTACTTTAATTTAATATTTTACTATTTTATTAATATTTATACCAAATTTAATATTTTATTAAAATTTAATATTGTATTAATATAACAATATTTTTTTAATATAATATATATTTAATTTTATTAATTTTATAATATAATTAAGTACTTTATTAATATTATTATTTTATTATATTTAATATTATTATTTTATTTTATTTTGTTAATTTTATAATTTAATAATATTACATTAAATAATAATAAATTTAATATTAAAATAATACTTTATAATATTTTATAATATTACTATTATAATAATATTTTATTAGTTTTCTAAAGATTCTATTAATATTTATATTTTATTAGTATTTTTAAAATTTTATAATTATTTGTTTAGTTAACATTTTATTAATATTTTACTAATTATAATAATATTTTATTAATATTATTATTATAAATAACATATTAAAATTATTAATATTTTATCTCAAATTTATTAATACATTTTAATTTTTCAATAGTAAATTTAATTAATAATATTTCTAATATTTAAATCACTGCTACAGTTAATTTTGTGGTCCACTTTTTCACTCACTTTTACATTACCAACTAAACACCGTAAAACACGATATGGTTTCCCACTTATACTTTTACTTCACTTACCAAACACCGTAAAACACAATATACTTTCTCATTTGTATTTTCACGTTACGAATCAAACACTGTAAAACACAATATATTTTTCTACTGCAGTTCATTTTTTTCATTCTCATTTTACGACTTACGACTTGCAGCCACTTGCAGCAAAACAAACATGCCACATAGTGTTAGGGTGTAGATGAGATATGTATATATAGGCCATAGATAAATATGTTGATTATCTTAGTTATAAAGACCCTTGTTGAGATGTTATATTATACTTTTATTCCGATAATATCTTTCTAATCACCACTGTTTTAACTTATGTGTTGCATAACTCAAATTAGTTAAATACCGGTATGCGTCGAAAAATAAATAAACCATACTGGAGCTCAATGTGTTTTCTCTATGAGGGCTATTTTAGCGCTATTTGAGTTTCAAATTGTGAATCTCACCTCTCGACTACAGGATAATTTGGATTAACTAAGTCAACCGGGGTGTGAAGTGTTGAGCGCATTGAGATATGATTTAATTACTTCCTATTAAATTCGTATTTATCCATCTTTAGTGTAAAATCGTATAATATTAGATCAAACTAGTATTCGAGTTCTCCATATTGTGAAATTAATAAATTACTCCTTAAACTTGTCTCTCTTGTTAAATAAATTATTGGTTCATTAATTTTAGAATCATTTATTATTGTTATTTGTGCTCTGGTTTGATCTTTATTCCGATATTTATGTTCTGATAATATCTTTACAATCACCACCATTTTGACTCATGTGTTGCATATCTCAAATTAGATAAATACCTGTATATGTCTGAAAATAAATAAATTATACTAGAGCTCACTGTGTTTCCTCCATGAGAGATATTCTAAGGGGTTGTTTGTTTGCACGTAAAAGCCGTAAAAAGTCGTAATTCGTAAATAACTTACAGCCCAATTACAATTAAGGTGTTTGTTTGGATCATAATTCGTAAAAGGCTTATGCAACCAAACTACCGCTCACTTGCAACCCAATTACCACTCATAGTTAATTTTGTGGTCATGCAAATTAGTATTATTTTTTATGTTAATATTTGTTTTTAATATTTAACATTTTTAGTATTTATTTACAATATTAAAAAATTTTAAATCTCCAAATAGTTAATTCTGTGGTCAATTTTTTCACTTACGACTTACACATTACAACAACCAAATACCGTAAAACACAATACACTTTACCACTTACAACTTTATATTACCAACCAAACACCGTAAAACTTACATGCATGTAACTCATTTACAACTGTAAAAGAATTTAGCAATTACGACTTACGAATTACGGTCAGGTACGACAATCAAACAGACCCTAACACTATTTGAGTCCCAAATTGTGGATCTCAACTCCCGACTACGGGATAATGTGAAATAACCAAGTTAACCAGGGTGTGAAGTGTTGGCCGCATTGAGATATGATTTAATTACTTTCTATTAAATTCGTATTAGTCCATCCTTAGTGAAATATCGTATAATATTGGATCAAAGTAGTATTCGGAGTTCTCCATATTTAAATTACTAGTTCAATTTGTCTCTCTTGTAAATAAATTATTGGTTCATTAATTTTAGAATCATTTATTATTGTTATATGTTCTCTGGTTCATTCTTTGTATAGACTATTTGTCATAATTCATTTATTTGATGGGTTGTGTAACTCACCTCTTCTTCTCTACAGTTTGATTGGCAGGAATTAACAAATTTGTGTTTGATAGAAGATCTTGGGCTTACTTGAGATTTTGAGGTCTTTTTATGTACAAATGGATTTAATAGTACATCATTGGAGCATGGAAGAAGGTATTTTTATTTGGAAATTACTTTGTACCAATTAGTGATTTATATCATTTAAAGAGAATATGTTTATTATTTGGATAGAATGAATGGATGAAATTGTTATATTATTGGAGATTTTATATAGTCAAGGAGTAGCAATTCCTTATTCCGTATAAGGCGGGTTTCGGATCGTGACAGTTGCAACGAGTACGACGGCCAGAGAGATCTGCATCTTGTCCATACTTATATCATCATAAATATTAATAACAGTTGTTCCCAGTGGCCAACTAGTCTGGTAACGACAGTATTGGACGGGACCTCCAACAGACCATCCCATTCCACAATGTCTTATATTCCTTCTCAAAGTCGAGCATGAGAAGGTATCCGCGCTTGTTGCTTTTCTTGCAATAATGCATTATTTCTAGTGTGGTGACTACTCTTTCTAGAATAAATCTACCAGAAACGAAAACCAGATTGCTAGCTGCCTATTAGATCCCCCAGGATCCTATTCAACCAGTTTCAAGTACCTTTGCAATGATTTTGACTAATCCGTTAAGTAAAGAGATGGTTTTGAAATCCCTAGTGATCCCGAAGATTAGAATTCTTAGGGATGAGGACCTTTGGGAGTTATTTATATTGTCAATCCTAGCAATCGCCTATTGCAAGTACCTTTGCAATGATTTTGACTAATCTGTTAGGTAAAGTGATGGTTCTGAAATCCCTAGTGAACTCGAAGATTAGAATTCTTAGAGATGAGGACCCACTAGGAGTCATCAATATTGCCAATCCTAGCAATCCCAATGGCAATTTGATCACTGAAACCACCCCCCCCCCACCCACAACCCCCCCCCCCCCCCCCCCAAAAAAAAAAAAAAAAAAAAGCAAAACAAAACAAAACAAAAAAGAGCTCAAAGCATACAGCGTTGTTGAGGTCCATGTCCCAACAACTCAAAGGCAGAGCGCATTTTCCCTGATAGAATAAATGTCTGCTTATGTTATGATAGAATCATTATTTATGCTTATGCTATTTAGGATGTTGTATTGAACTTTGATCTGGTTAAACAAGACTGTCAGATATGAGAAAATGTAAGACTCCACAATCAGTGAAGTAAAATTTCTGTATCAAGACAGGGAGTCACGGATAAAGCATACTTCCAAGGTAAATACCAAGGTTTGAAATATTGTCCGATACCAATATTTTGGCCCGATGCTAATCCTGCATTTTTTATCCAATATAACCGAAACAATACCCATTATTTCCAATGCAACAAGATGAAACAGCCAACAAATGGCCGATATTGCCAATTCTGATACCAAAATCCTACGGCCGATGCCAAAATTTCAAACCATGTTAAATACATAACAAGTCATGTTAAAGTTATATATCATGCAAATTTGCCACAATATGAATAATTTAGAATTTAGCCTAATGATAAAGAAAATAAACAAAATGGAAGAATGAACTTGTCAACGACTGTTCGATGAGTGGGACAATTTGCACTCAGAAGAACTTATCTTTCATTCTTCTGGGGGAATTCATCAGAACTTGTTGTAATGAAGGGAACTAAAGCATATAAAACCAGAAATATCTTACATAATAAATCATATAGATAAAAGCAAAATAATCAACTATTCATCATGAATTTGACTAGAATGATGGATTACATCATGGTAAAGATTTTTTCTCGTTCTTTTTTTCTTCTTGAATCAATACTGCTAAATACTTGAAAGACATAAACTAGAGAAATACAGGCAATGCCATAAACATGGGAAAACATAGCTCCCATGTTTATAAGGAAGAAGCAACATACCCGGCCGATACAAGAATGATCTCAGGCTTGAACCTTTGGGCACATGGCACAATGACCTCATCAAATACAGATCTCATAGAATTATCACCGGAACCCCCCGGTAGGGGCAGGTTCAGTGTTGTTCCCTCACCACTTCCTTGACCGACCTGTTCAATCTTACCCGTACCAGGGTAGCTTCCGGCCTACATTTGTTAATCCCAAAAGGAAGATAGTTGTCAGTTAATATAAATTATAAGCATGTAAATTTATTCTCATGGTATATGTTGACATGTCAAATGGAAACTACAATTAATTAGGCTTTGTGATGTAAATCAACCTGGATTGCGATCACCTTCAAATCGTAACTAAAATTTAAAATTCAAAACAGGATAGAATTTTGAGTTTCCACCCCTTACACAGGCTTCACATTCAAAACTCGAGAGCTAATAAACTCAAGAATTTAACTAGATATTTGAGGAAGTTTTTTTTTTATCATTCAATGAATCTCAATGAAATAGTCAAGGAGACCTTTTATAGGCTTCACAAGAAGACTTCTAAGAAATAACTAATGTAGTATTAAACGCCCACAAAAAGAACACCTATTACATCACCTAAATGACATAAAAAATAAGTCTAAAATAAAACTAGGCTAAAACCAAAAAAATGCATTATGCCGCTTCCTGAAATAGACTCGATCGCATCGCCCCTAAGCGGCGTGATGTCTTCATCAATCCCCTCCGAGTGGAAAGAACTCGACCCTACTGAGTGTGTGGTGGGAAGCTGCCGCTGGCTCTGATAGCGCTCCAATAGGTCAGGATTAAGCTGCAGGAAGTCTTCTTCGGTAATCTAAGAATTTTCGAAATTAGGTCTTCTTTTTCACTTAACGAGATAGCATCGCGTTCCCCCGTCTCTAGTAGAGACAATCTGAATCATCCAAGATAGAATCTATGTTTTCTATTGCATGGGATAATTTAAGAAGAAGTAGAGGTAGTGGGGGGCTCTCAGAAAGAGGGTCCTAGGTAAGCTCATCCATGAATGGATCAGAAGAGGTATCAAAGATACCTATATATGGAACCAAATCCTCAACATTAAAATTGTCACTGATGTCAAATTCCGGTGAGAAATCCACCACATAAGCATTTAAATTTATTTTCTTGAGGATTTGGAATGACTATGTACTCCGTGTGTGTAATTTCTTCACGGTTCCCAGAGGAAACTGCTCAGGGCTTATGCGGACCATTACATAATCACCGACATTAAATATCCTTAATGTGCGATGTAAATCTGCAGAAGTTTTATAATCAGCATTATTTTTATTATCTTTTCTCTGATCTCCTCATGTAGTGCACGTATATGAGATGCAAATGCTGATGCAGAGTTTGAGACCTAGAATGATGATGAGCCATGGGGATTAAATCATCTGGCTATTTAGGTTTAAACCCAGTTACTATTTCAAAAGAACTAAGACATGTAGTCCTATTGACAGAACCATTATATGCAAATTCGGTCATGGGCAAAATAATATCCTAAGTTTTTAATTTTTCCCCAACGAGACACCTAAAGAGATTGCCTAGATTTCTATTTACTACCTCAGTTTGGTCATCCGTCTGTGAATAAAAAGCTGTCAAAATTTTAGTTTGGTGCCCATCTTATACCAAAATGTTTGCCAAAAGTAGCTAACAAACTTAACATCTCTATCGGACACCATTGTTTTACGCAACTCATGCAACTTGACGACTATCAAAAAACAAGATAGCTACTCGAGACGCATCGGAGGTTTTGAAGCACAGGATGAAGTAAGCTATTTTGGAGAATTGGTCAACTACTTATAGGATAGAGTCGTGCCTTTTCTGAGTTTTTGGCAACACTAGTATGAAATATAGGCTCACGTCTTGCCAAGAACAATTGGGCACAGGGAGAGAAGTGTAAGGCCTGGCAATTTGCTTTTACTGCTTGGTCAGTTGACATGTGCGACACTGACCAACGATCTTAGCGACGTCTTTCTTCAAACTCGGCCAGTAGAATCGATTTTCAACAGCCTCAATTGTCTTGTTCTGACCGAAATATCCAGCCAGACCTCCAGCATGTATTATTCAAGAAAGAAAATCCCTGAGAGACGTACGAGGAGTACATAACTTACGGAATCTGAATAGATAATCGTCTTGTAACAGAAAGTCGTCCATTTCACGACTAGAGCCGTCCCTTAACATGACGTAAATTTCCCCAAAGTCGGGCATGAGTCATACTCCTCCCTCAATCTTTCGAACTCAATCACTTCTGCACTCGTAGCTGCAAAAATCATTAAATACTGGCTGAGCGCATCAGCGATTTTATTCTTAGCTCCCGCCTTGTATTTGAGAACAAATGTGTAATCTTGGAGGAACTCCACCCATTTATTGTGTCTCGCATTTAGCCTCTTCTGGGAGTTGAGATACTTCAGTACTTCATGATCCGAACACAGCATGAACTCCTGCGGTAATAGATAATACCTCCAATAGCGCAAAGCCTGCACAACCGTATAAAATTTCTTGTCATACGTGAAGTATCGTTGTCGGACGTCATTTAATTTTTCACTGAAATAAGCAATGGGATGGTTCTCCTGACTCAGCACACCACCTATTGCCAGTCCTGATGCGTCACTTGTTACTTCAAACGCCTTCGAAAAGTCAGAGAGACGCATAACAAGAGCTTCAGTCATCATCCTCTTAATGTGTGCAAAAGCCTTGGTGGCGGCAAGAGTCCACTGAAATCCCTCACTCTTCAGACAGTTGGTTATAAGTGTCATAATAGCACTAAAGTTCTTTATGAACCGACGGTAAAGTGGCTAACCCGTGAAAACTCCTGACTTCTCTAATCGTTAGGGGTTATAGTCACTCGGTGATTACTTTCACCTTCTCAGGGTCCGCAAGAACTCCCTCGGATAAAACCACAAATCTTAAGAAGACAACCCTGTCTGTAGAGAAAGCACACTTTTTTGAGTTTGCATTAAACTTATCATCTTGGAGTGTGCGAAGGACCTGCCTCAAATGGTCCACGTGTTGCTCCTGAGTTTGGCTGTAAGTCAGTATATCATCAAAGTATACCACTATGAATTTACCGATAAATGACCGAAATAATTAAGTCATCACTCTCATGAAGGTGCTATGAGCATTGGACAGTCCAAAGGGCATAACCAACCATTCATACAGCCCATTCTTAGTTTTAAATGTAGTTTTCATTCGTCCCCTGATCGGATTCTAATTTGGTGGTACTCACTCTTAAGATCAATCTTGGAGAAGATTGTGCCATCTGACATCAGATCCAGCATATCATTAAGACGGAGAATGGGAAAATGATACTTGATGGTGATCTTGTTGATTGCGAGGCTATACACACACATACGCCAGGTGTCATCCTTCTTCGGCGCCAAAAGTGCGGGAACTGCACATGGGCTCAAACTTTCTTTAATGAACCCCTTGTCAAGTAACTCCTCTACCTGCCCTTGTAGCTCCGCATGCTCAGTAGGGTTCATTTTGCAGTGGGGCAGGTTTGGTAAAGTTACTCCTGGGACTAAGTCAATAACATATTGAATGTCTTGTTAGTCCCGAGATGATGCCAAATGCGAAACTTTCTCTGTTGGCACTTATGGATCTAAACTACAAAGTCAACACAAATACTAAACAAAGAAGAATTAAGTTAAACAAATAAATAAACTTGCAGTAAAGGAAATCAAATCTCAGAAAAGTTTAGACAAACGCAAACACGAGAGATTTATCCTGGTTCGGTCCTCGTGACCTACATCCAGTCCCCAAGCCACCCGCTTGAGAATTTCCTTTATCCTTGATTTTGTACACCCAAAATCACAACCATGCACACCACTTGACAAATCCCCTTTGCCAAATGTGTACACCTTCTCTTCCACCAAGAGAACACCTTCTCTTCCACCAAGAGAACAAACTTCAACTTGTACAACTGCTTCTACACCAAGAAGACACCCATGTACAATGATTGCTTTGAGTATTACAACACTTTCCTATAAGCCTTGATATTGTGTATGAACGTGGACAAGGTCTAGTATAGGAGACAAACTTCAGAGAACTTCACAAAGGAATTGAATTTTGGTGAAGAACAGAGTTGGAATCAGCTTTCAGGTTTGGCAAAATTTTTAATCTAGAAAACTGAAGATTTGGATTGGTATTTGGCCTTTGGCTTAACTACCCTTTATATAGCTGCACTCTAGGGTAAGTTGGGGTAGTTATAGGTGCCTTTTGAATGATTGAAACGTTGGAAAACGTTGCATAAAAGACCAGATAACATAAATTGTCCAACAGTCAGAAACAGCCTATAGTCGACTTGCCTTTTGAGTTAGTCGACTATACAAGGCAATTTTCCAAAGGTTAGTCGACTAATAATGGGTATAAGTCGACTAGGTCATGAATAGTTCGAGAGACAGGTTTCTGGATAATTGAATCAAGTCGACTGCAACTAACATCTAAGTCGACTAGGCCAGGGATTAGTCGACTAGGGGAATAGGGTTAGTCGACTACAAGGTCTATTAGTCGACTATGCTTGTCTGTCAAGTCGACTAATGGACAAACAGAGAGTTGGGTCTAAATTGAGACACAGGATTAGTCGACTAGGAGTTGGGTCAAGTCGACTACACAAGTGATTAGTCGACTAATAGGGACTATAAGTCGACTAGAAGTGTATGATATGTGTGTGTGCATCAAGGCTTTTGACATGCTATTTCACAATTACAAACCACATCATATCAACTCTCTTTGGGACATCTTGATCATGAAGAACTCTTGATTCGTCGTGTGTTAGAGCTCCAAATGAAATGCTTCACAAAAGTCTTCATCAAAACAAGTTCCAACATGTCTCGCATGGGAGGCACCTCACCTGATCTTTTGGGAGGATTTTGGAAAACTCTTTCAGGAGTAGTTTAATGAGCTCGCGGATCTGCACGTCAATCTTTAGCTCAGCCTCTCGAGCCACGAGTGCATAACAAGTATAATTCTCATGCAAACTCTTTTCAATTTGATTGTGTTTAATCAAATTCATTACCATCTTACCTTTACCCTTATCACTCTTCTTTCCAGGAGTTAGAACATCCACTTTTTCTTTGCCTTTGTCAACCTTTTTATCTCAGGTTGGTGGTTTCGTCTGATTCGGTATTAGCTTCACCTTGTTCCTGTTATGAACGAACGAGCATTGGTTGTTACGTCCATATATGATCACAGTTAAGTCGAACAACTATGGTCGACCCAAAATAATATGACTAACATTCACGTGGAGTATGTCACACCTCACATTATCTGTGTACGTGACAAACTGGATAGAAATTTGACATCTTTTCTGAATATCTATGGATGTAACATCGATCCATGTGACCTTGTAGGGGTTTGGATGCTTCACTGGTCTCATCCCCAAAGTGGTGATTAACTTCGACGCAACGGTGTTGATGCAACTGCCACTATCCACTTTCACCTTGCAGCTCTTATTTTCAATTTTTGTGCAAGTTTGAAATATGGTAATGTTCTTCTCCAGTCATTGAGTGCCTCAGGCTAGGCTAAGGTGCACCTAACCACTCCTAATTGGGCTCGGCCTACACTAGGAGTTAGGTTCATCACTTTCACAGTTCTGATGCACCCATTGAATTCATACTCTTCGACAAAGGCATTCGAGTCGTCATCTTGTTGGTGCATGACCACTTCTCCATCATCCTTTTCTTCTCTATATCTTCAATAGGAACTGCCACGAAGAGGGTTTTGGTTTGGCTCAGGCACTGGCTGACAAGATGTCCATACCCTTGACACTTATAGCATTGGGTCCGTGGGTTGACCTTTCCTACTTCACTAACCGTTCTCCTCTCGCAGGTGGTTGGTTTTGCACTAGGACCTGCTGGTTTGACGCTAGAGAAACTAGAGGCAGGTTTGCTCGGAGTAGGAAAATATGGGCTAAAATTTGGCTTGCTAGTAGTGGCAGTCTTAAAGTTTTCCCTATCAATTCGGTGAAAATAGGATCATCTAGACTCATCTAAGTCGGTGACTAGCTGATATGCATATTCTAAAGTCGTGATGCCTCGAGTAATGATCTTTCGGCGATAATCATCCCTAAGACCGGACCTAAACCTAGATAGGGTCTGTTCGGGAGACTCTAACTCGATTGCTCCGCATCGATTCAAATATTCATCAAACTTGGCAATGTATTCGGTGGCTGACTTGTTCCCCTGAGTCAATCAATTCCACTTATCTAGTAATTACTGACTGAATGACAGCGGAACGTACTTCAGCATAAACTTCTCTTTTATACCTTCCCAAGTCTCCACTAGGTCTTCTCTTCTGTACGTCATCATCCTCTCAAGGTTTTCCCAATATTATCCAGCTTGTCCCATTAGTTTCATTACGGCAAATCGAATTTTTCTAGACTCAGACATGTCATGTCAATAAATATAGCGGTCCATAGCCAACTGCAAGTTTATGTAAACCTGAGGGTCCAAGCACCCGTCGAAGGAAGGAGCATTGACTTTAACGCTCTTGATATACTGGGCATCAGTGTTAATTATATTGTAGGGTTGAACTCGCTCCCGCTTGGGTGACCTACTGCCGTTTCGAGAATTTTCCTCCTTCGTGGCTCTCATACGATTAATTTCTAGCCTATCAAATCGGGTTGCTAGATCCCTACAATTGATATCAACTTGATACCTAACTTCTTGTAGTTGTTGGTCCATCTTTTCTATCTTATCAATAATTTTGTTAAGTGTATCCTAAATGCTAAGGTCCATTGATGCAGAAGTTTCTCCTACGAAAAAAGCTCTACCACTCCTGATTGGCATGCAAGTTCCTAGCTGCTCCTATATGCAAATTGTCTTAAAATGAGATGAATGTTATGCAGGAGGAATCAGAGATTAGATCAATGATAAATAATACCAACTCTAAGCTATGTAGATTAACACGTTTAAGAAAATATAATGTAGAGACAGTGACAAATACACGTGCTAACACAGTTAATTTCAAATTAAGTTAAGTGATCACAAATTCAAACTAATTTAGTTGCACCGTTAATATCAAATCAGGTTAATACTCAAGGTCAGAATCACACAACTCAGTATTTAGTAGGCAACAATCAATAAATTCTACCTTGTGACAGATTGGAATAGCTAACTATCTCAATTAAGTAGCCGGAATAACTAAACAAACTTTTTCAACAATTACCTAAGAGGCGACCGAAGCTGAAAACTGAACTTGATTGTTGTAGGCGCGTAGTATTGGTCATCACGATCCACTACTTCGAAAACGGCTTGATTTGAACTTCAAACGAGCTCTGAATGGCCTTCGAAAGATGTGATCTGTAACTAAACTGAGTTGACTCAGTCAGTCAACTCGGCCACTCACGCACCTGACTCAGGGCTTGATTGGGTCTGGGTTCAAGTTGAACCAGACCCGGTCTGATGGAGGGTCGGGTTCGGGTGCTTTGGGTGGATCTAACCCGATCCACTTACTCCTTTACAAACCTACCAGAATCAATCAGCCTGACTTCACTTCATACCCCTTCACGCTCGAGGTTAGGGCATTCGGGTGAGGATCTCCGGCGAAGCGTCGGTGATGATGAGGATGACGAACCGCTCTGATCGAGGCTGGATCCGCTCCGTTGATGACAACGTCAAGGATTTGGAGGTTCCGACGAGCCTGTGGGGAGGATATGGCTCTAGAAGCGCCAGAGAAGCCTTGGAAGTGCCGGCGAGGTTGAAGACGGATTTGAATTGCGTTGGAGAGCTTCGTCTTCAAGGGATCTGGATGACGATAGAAGAATGGGACGATTTGATCGGCGTCGTGCCTTCGTTGCGTTGAAGGCTTGGTCAGCAACAAAGGAGAAGACCAGGATCTGATCCGTTTGCTCCGATCTGCCCCGATCAGCTGTGATCCGCTCCGATCAGCATCGGCGAAGGCTCAACAACGATGAAGCTGGTCAGTGAACGTCGACAAGGGCTCCGTGACAAATCCGAAGGGGTTGAAGTTGATGTTTGGTGGCGATAATAATGGAAGGCGATGGAGGAAAGGGCGGCAGTGAGCAATGATGTTGCTGTTGTTGATTGGAGGACGAAGATGGTCTTGTCAATGGCATTGGACGATGGCGGTAAGCATGATGAAGAACTGGGAGGAGAGGGCTTTTTTCAGGACTCGAGTTGGAGAAGATGTACAAAGATTTAGAATTTTCAGAAGATTTTTTTAGGGCATTTTCTATAGTGTATTTTTTTGTGAACTGGATGTAGATCTGGTATTGATGTAGATCTAGGATTTGGAGAGTGAAAGAGAAATTTGGATTTGGAAAAATAGAAGGATTGCAAGCCTGGCTCTGACACCAAATGATGTAAATCAACCTGAATCGCAATCACCTTCAAATCCTAACTAAAATTTGAAATTCAAAATAGGATAGAATTTTGGGTTTCCACCCCTTGCACGGGCTTCACAACCAAAACTCGAGAGCTAATAAACTCAAGAATTTAACTGGATATTTCAGGAAGATTTTTTTTTATCATTCAATGAATCCCAATGAAATAGCCAAGGGGGTCTTTTATAGGCTTCACATGAAAAGACTTTTAGAAATTAACTGATGTAGTACTAAACGCTCACAAAAAGAACACCTACTACATCAACTAAATGACATAAAATAAGTCTAAAATAAAACTAGGTTAAAGCCAAAAAATTACATTATGCCGCTTCCTTTAATAGGCTATATCGAATCGACCCCTAAGCGGCGTGATGTCCTCATCACTTTGGGTTAACGCTAAATTCACAAGTGTCAAACTATTCATGTATACTGCTCAAGTATGTATTTGAAATGCACACCTAAAACATATAATGTGTTCGAATCTTTAACTCAGATGTCACAGGTATCATACAAGAGCACATGCATTAATTTGAACAGGCAGTTGATCTAAAGAACAACAACATGCCATACTTCCACAAGAACAAACAAATACTTTCTGATCAACTACACAAAATTCAATGCTATATGGCATGCAGCTAAGGTTTCCTTTTAGCCTTTATTCTCATGACCCCAAACAAAATGCTGAAAAACTAGATGGTTATTGAATTTATAAACAAAAGACTTATAAAATATGTTTCTGATCGCAATATAGATGTATCGTATATTTTAACAAGTACAACTTTAACAATAAGCGGCTTTACCTGATGAGTTGAAATGAAGAATATATCTGGATCATCATAAAATGCATCACATGTTCCATTCCCATGGTGAACATCAAAGTCAATTATAAGAACCCGCCTTAAACCATGGGCACGTTGAGCATGACGTGCTGCAATCGCTATGTTGCCAAAAACACAAACCCCATGGGACCTTTCGGAATAGCATGATGACCTGGTGGCCTTATCAAGGCAAACCCTACAGGAGGATCACTCCGAATCCTTGATGCTGCAACCTAAGACAAACAGAGATCAAATGAATATATAACAGCTATAAACTGGGATATTTTATATAAAACCCAAAGAAATTATTTAAGAAAACAATAGTTCGTGATAGGGAACTGCAACAATAGTCATGTAAATGAGTACTACTTTCAAAATACAAATACAGGGAACAAAGATGCAAATAAACTATAATCTTGAATCACACCATACCACTGAATCGATCAACGAAATTCCTGCACCAGCTGCTATCAGGGATTCTTGAAAAGTCTGCACCAATTGCAAAATTATAAATAACTGATAATGGCATATACACAAAATTGTATTTTTAGTTAACTTTGTCAAAACACCTTATTTTGTTAAGTAATATGTAATTTGTTCTTAAGAGGCAACATCAACCCATATTTAAGATTAATTAAGTTTATTACAAAAAACAAATAAATATAAAAACAAGAGAAAAGCTTAAGTTGTAGTGAATACAGTTTCAGTAGCATATGTTGGACCAGATCCGTCAATGAAAATAATACCTTCATCAGAAGCCCTGGACATAGCCTGCAGAAGTACATGATTAAACTAAGCATCTGTTTATAATTTAATAATGAAAAATAAGGTTCATATATCAAGCCAGAAAGAATCAAAATTTCAATGTGATTCACAGTAACCAAAGAGGAGTAAATAAACATGAAAAGCTAAATACAGTGCAATAAATTCCCGACAGTTGTACTCTCATGATAACCCTAACTGTCTTAATTGAATAAAGACTTAAAAAATGGTTGAATGTACAAGCAACAATTACAATTCCAGCATGCTGTGGCATGCATTTCTCAGATTTCCAGAGCATAGGTAAAATGAGGAAGAAAATACAATTTCCATGCGTGAAAGTTTTGAATAAAAAACCTGCAGCCAATTAGGGTAATATAAAGGTTAAAACAGTGTGCGGATGGAAAGTGTTTTTAAGTGTCATAGATTTTTTTTCTTCATGCCCTTGCTAAAGTGAAAGAGCTGATGAATATATATTGGTTGTGCTCGAAAGGTTATGAATCGATCCTCAAGTCCAATCCCAATATCTTGATTTCGAGTGGCAATGCATCGTATCCCCATATATATATCGTCTGCTAATACACGACCAATTAGGGTTTGGACAAAAATTTTTTCTGTCACCCCATTTCGAGTACTCACGGAAATACCTCGGATAGTACCACAATCTGTTCTACGTACAATAATGTGTTGAACTACTTCAACAAGTATACGCGTGAGGTATCCAGCATCTGATGTTCGTACAGCAGTATCCACGACCCCTTTTCGCGCTCCGTAGCAGGAAATTATATATTCTGTCAAAGAAAGCCCTTCGCGTAAATTGCTTTGGATGGGTAAATCAATCATTTGTCCTTGGGGATCCGACATTAATCCTCTCATACCTACTAATTGATGTACCTGAGATGCATTTCCTCGAGAATAACACGTCCGCATGAGTTAGACAACTTAGACTATAACAATTTGTGCCAACTGATAATATATAGAAAGAGTGAAAGACAAAAGGGCGGTTTAGTAATTACTGTATAATGTATATATTAGTTTGACATAAACTCAGTTCATATTTAAGGGGTCAATGCATCTTTTTTTCAGTTTTCATTGAATAATATAAAGCATCGCTGCCATGGTTCACATGGTATGTGACAAACCTGTTATTTTGAAATTGATCCCTGTAATTGATTTTGATTTCATCTAGTCAGCATCACATAGAGTGTCTCGAGTTCACATCTGAATCTGACATCTTCGCATCCTCGCATAACTTCATCGATTCGACTTGCAAAAGAAGTTCCTGTCACCAGATTCTCTGTCACTCGCATGGATCAAACTTGAGATCTCATCGAGTTCTTATGAGAAGTTCTTGCTATCCGATCATCTTCATGTCAGAAACTCAACATATCATCAACTCAGATCATGATATTTGCTGTTGTATGAGGTGCTGGCTTCCGAACAAGTGTTGGATTTTTTTTTTTTCTTAAGGTATCGTTTTTTGAATTTTCTGATAATTCCCGGGATTCTTTGTTTTCGCCTTTTCTTATAGTTCCCAACGGATTCATAGAAGCATGACAAGCTACATGTGATCAGTTTACGCTTGAATGGTAGTGACTACTCTTATTGGAGTTCAGTGACAATACATTTTTTAGTGGCAGAAGGTTTGGAAGTACATTGATGGGTCTTTGTTTATTCCCCTATTTTGGGTATAAAGATTTTGAGCGGCGTCTAGATGAATATTACATAAATAATTCAAAGATTTTGACATAGATTCGCAATTAGTTTGGGCAAAGGATTGGCTTTTAATACAACCAAGGATGCATGAGAATACCTGAATGTGTTGTTATTAATAACCAAATTATGCGTTTCGGTATCAACATGAGATGGATATCAAGGCTTCCAAGCAAGAGGAGAGTCCTCAAGACTTCTATGCCCACATGACTATTTCATGGGATTGAATTTAACTTGTGGAGCCTTATGTTTGAGCTAAGCCTTCATTTATTGAGTAATGAGAGACTGAAAATTTATGATGATTTCAAAGACATATGCGGAGCTGTTCTACATCATTCTTCCATTTGTTTCTACTTCTATAAATCAGTTAAAGAAAAAAAAAACTCTGAGCTCCTGATGTAATACAGGATCGCAATCACCTTCGAATACAAAAAAAAGGAAAAACTAGGGTTTACAAGAAATAAAATGAAAAGAGAGATTAGAGTTGGAGAAAAAACCAGATAACTTTGGGCTTCGCACCCCTTATGCGAGTTTCGCACCCCTTACACCACGGGCTTCGCACCCAAAACTCAAGAGCAATCTCAAGAGAATTTTAACTGGAAAAGGTTTTAATTATTTATTGTCTACTTATTCATTGAGTTGAGCCTCTTTATATAGGCTCTTACAAAGTGAACTTCTCGGATATAACCGATGTGGTACTAAAAGTAAGATAAACAAAACGCATCTTCTAAATAAGCTAAGGCATGAAAAGATAACTGAGAACTGGCGTGATGTCCTCATCAATTCCCTCGGAGTGGGAGAAACTCGACCATGTCGAGTAAGGACTCTCCTCACGAAGCATCTCAATCAGGCCAAGGTGGTGGTCGTAGCAGTATCACTGGTACGCCATGTTGATACCATGGTGGTGAAGATGGAGCTGGTATCCGTGACGGGTCGGCTGTGAAAGATGGCAGCTCGATCAAGACATAGAGAGTAGACCAAGGCGCATCATCCCTGCTAAAGACAGAGCTAATACCAGGATCTCATGGGTTATCCAACTCGCAAGCAATAGAAGCAATCCTCTTCAGAGCCCTATCGAAGTCTTTACGTCAAGCATGCAACTTCCTCACAGTCTCACAGCGACTCGTAACCATCACCGTATTATTAACCGCAAATTCCTGCAAAACATTATACGGGTATGCAGCAAATTTATGAGTATTATTGCAAATTACTATCGGCCTAGTGATATCATTAATATATGCAACAGGCAAATGCAAAATGTAGTAGACTCAACTATCTCATTCACGTCATCACTAGCGCTATCAGACATGTGAATTTCATTAATAACCAGTGTGTCGACACCAACTGTTGTGTCTTCAATTATACTAACAATATTAGAAGGAACGTGGACTTCCTCAATAACCTTCGAGACATCAACTTCATCACTAAACACAATTCTAACATGTTGACTCTCCGAAGGACACTGATAATCATAATGTCCATATCCCTCACATTTAGAACACCTGGCCTTAGCATTGACTAGGGTTTGAGAATCAAGTCCAACCTTAATGCAACATCAAAGGCCTCTTCAACAGTATCTAAGTCATAGGGGCCAGTAATCATAACACGTTTTATTTTAGGTCGTAAACCCCAAACAAACCTAGTTAGAGTCTCAGAAGGGTGCTCTCTCACTTCACTATGATGGGTTAAGTCCTTAAATATGGCAATGTAATCATGAACGGACATATGACCCTAATGGAGATTGTGTAGCTGGTCTAAGTGGGGGTCCTTATACTGCTGGATAGTCATGATGGCTCAAACAAACAAGCAGATGCAGTGGAGAACCCTAGAGTCAATTAAACTAAATGTATGCACTAAACAAAAAATACCCTAAAGTTTAAGTTCTAAATGTAAAGAAAAATGCATTTCTAAAATGATGAAAAGCGATAAATGTTGATGCAACCACTAAATCGAAGCAAATAGCATTTCAACCAATAAATTATAGCAATCCATATAGTAGTTGCAAGTAATCTAACAGTTAACGATTCAGGTCAAGTTATGATATCACCTGAGGGGGAGTCGTTCACGCCCAAATGCAAAAATTCTCAAAGATTCCTCAGAGAAATACTCACATTGAAGAGTTGAAATCGCCCACAAGACTCCTGGACAACGGTGATAAGAAGTGAAAGCTGGTTGGCTACCTCGAGAATGACACAAATCGGGCGCAAATCGAGGCAGAAACAAGCTCTGAACTGCTAAGTTGAATCTGACAGACGATCGAAGCTTGAACCAGGATATGAAGGCTGTAGATGTGTAGTGTTGCTCTCTACAAATCCGCTATTTCGAAAACGGCTCGAATCGGGCTTGAAACGAGCTCAGAATGGACGAGTTTTAGGGTTTAGGCGGAGGCAGAACAGGTGGTTACTGTTCACAGGAACAGTAATCAGAACAGTAATCAGAGTGATTACTGTTCATGTGAACAATAATCAATTTTTTTCCTTTTTTCCTCCTCTGTTTTCTGTTTTTTCCCTTTGTTTTCTGTTTTTTTCTATTTTTTCTGTTTTTCTTGTTTTTCTGTTTTTTCTGTTTTTTCTATTTTTTTTTTTCTTTTTTACAAAGTAGATCTAGATCTAACAGTAATCTTTTTTTTTTCAAAGTAGATCTAGATTTAGATCTAGAATTTTTGGAAGAGAAGAAATTCGAAGGGGATTGGGACCAAAGCTCTGATACCAAATTAAGTCATACAGGATCGCAATCACCTTCGAATACAAATAAAAAGGAAAAACTAGAGTTTACAAGAAATAAAATGGAAAAAGAGATTAGGATTGGAGAAAAAATCAGATAACTTTGGGCTTCGCACCCCTTACATGGGCTTCGCACCCAAAACTCAAGAGCACTCTCAAGAGAATTTTAACTGAAAAAATTTTAATTATTTATAGTCTACTTATTCATTGAGTTGAGCCTCTTTATATAGGCTCTTATAAAGTGAATTTCTCGGATATTTACCGATGTGGTACTAAAAGTAAGATAAACAAAACACAACATCTTCTAAATAAGCTAAGACATGAAAAGATAACTGGGAACTGGCGTGATGTCCTCATCAGTAATGAGAGACTGAAAATTTATGATGATTTCAAAGGCATATGCGGAGCTGTTCTACATCATTCTTCCATTTGTTTCTACTTCTATAAATGAGTTAAAGCAAAAGAAACTCATCTAGAGGCCTCCTCTGGATTTGTAGCTACTTCTTATAGGGCATCGGTGCATGTCCCACGAAAACCAAAGCCAAGAATAATTGCATCTGATCAATGCAACTATTGTCATGAGAACAGGCATTGGAAAGATGATTGTCCAAGACTTTCTGGTATACCTCCAATGGAATAGGGTGGTTGAGGCTCCTCTTAGCAACAGTTTCAGTAACTCTCTTCTCAACAGTTTCAGTAACTCTCTTCTTAGCAGACTCGTGATCCCTCCTCTCAGTAGTAGCTTCGCATTCAGATTTTCATCAACCCTTGATGAGGATATCACACCAGTTTCTAGTTGCTTTTATGCCTCAGTCAAATTTTAAATTTAGTGTTTTCTTTTTATTGTGTTTTAGTACCACATCAATTATATCCGAGAACTAGCCTTTTTGTAAAACCTATAAATAGGCCTCAGGCTTCTTTTATTAGTAGATAATGATTAAATTAAAACTTTTCAGTTCAAAATTTTAGGAGCTTTGAGTTCTTGAGATTGAGGTCACGCTCATGGTGTAAGAGGTGTGAAGCCTGTGTTGCAAGGCGTGTGAAGCCCAAAATTATCCTCTTTTCTTATCTCCCTTTTCTAAAACCCTAATTCCCTCTTTATTCTTCTCTCAAAACCCTAATTTTCAATTCTTTCAATTTGAAGGTGATTGGATCCTCCCGTATTACATCAACCCTCCTCCTCTCAAAACTTACATAGCCCTCAGCATTTTTGTCAGGACCATAGTGGTGATATTAGATGTGGTCTCACAATCCGCATTCTTCTGGTGCATCCCCCAAACAATTTATAGTCTCTTTTCCATGTGAATATCTGAGTCTGATGTCCAGACATTCTTAACCAATCAACTTGCAGGTCTCTTGCACTCATCTGACTCGAGTTCTGCTAATTATGCATCTTCTGGTTTGGAAAGTTCCCCTCCTTCAGCTATATCCTGTTCTACTTGACTATTTGATTCTAGTGCATCTCATCATATGAGCCCTGATATGTCTAAGTTATATAATTTTGTTCGCCCAACTCAATTAAACCCACTCGTCATTCTCGATGGCTCATCTATGCTCTTCAAGCTGTACTTTCAATCTTTCAATCTAACTTGTCTACGGGTGATGTTCTCTCAATAACAATTTTCTATTTATTTGTTGACTGATTTAGGTTATTATCGCGACTAGGTTATTATCTCGACTTTACCATCGGTTCATGTATTGTGCAAGATTCACAGACACGTGGGCTCACGCCATGGGAATGGTGGGTTGTATGAGCTGGAGGACTTGGATGTTGAATGGGTAGCCACTGCTTATGACGGGCCAATAGTTTGTCCAAGTGGCAAATTGAACTTGTGGAAATATAAGAATGGATCAAAGAGAGAAGAATTCAACTTTTATGCCCCCATCCACCAACTACTGAAGCTGACTCTGTCTCAGCCGTCAATAGAAGTTGTTTGAGCCTCTGTTCATGTTCAAACTTGCATATTGTAAATTGGATAACATTCAAATGAGTACAAAAATGTAAGCTGAACAGGCTTCACTGAATTTATTTCAATATACAAGAACACTTGAGCAGCCAGATTTATGGGTTGATGATTAATATAGATAGTATTGGTTTATCCAAAATCCCTGCCTGTTTGTGCTTCAATGGCGGTCAAGCATACAACAGTACAGAATAAAACACATTTAGCTAAATGAAAAATTACTGAATAATCAAGTAAGGGGTTCTAAAGTAATCAATAAAGTTGTTTGAGCCTCTGTTCATGTTCAAACTTGCATATTGTAATTGGATAACATTCAAATGAGTACAAAAATGTACGCTGAACAGGCTTCACTGAATTTATTTCAATATACAAGAACACTTGAGCAGCCAGATTTATGGGTTGATGATTAATATAGATAGTATTGGTTTATCCAAAATCCCTGCCTGTTTGTGCTTCAATGGCGGTCAAGCATACAAAAGTACAGAATAAAACACATTTAGCTAAATGAAAAATTACTGAATAATCAAGTAAGGGGTTCTAAAGTAATCAATAAAGTTGTCTCTAGGAGAAAGAAAGGAACGACAATTACCTTCTCTAGCCCAGTTACGTAAGCCCTTTCGTGAACGTTTGCAATATCATCAATAGTGGCTGGTTGGAAATTTTGAATCTCAAATACCTCTGACCCACGGTACTGAAATGAAGAATCTGTTAAATTTTCGAAAGAAATTATGTAACTTTAACTTTGTAAAATACTGGCCACAGAAGATGCCAATTAACATAGTGTTGGGATATAAACCAAAACCTACTCATTTAGAACCAGCAGAGGACGTAAAAGGATGTCAATCTAATTTAGTTATTCACATAAGAGATTATGATTCTTTATCGAGAGTAAAGAGACTGTGATTCTTATAAGCATGTAAAGTTGTTTCCGGATCCAATAGTTGCCTCCAGGGGCGGACCCACATACAGTCCAGTTTGGGCGAACACCAACACTGGATTTATAAAATAATAAAATAATACATACAATTTATATATAATTTCTTCATTTTAGATTATTTTTACTAGAATAAGAATACTTTTGAGCTCTAGCTCAATTGGTAACTTATAAATCTAAGTTATTGGAGGTCACAAGTTCAAGTCTGGTGGGTGCAACATTACTTTTTACCTTTTTTCCCTCTCTTATCATATTACATTTACGCGCACACTAAAATTCTTATTATATATACGGTCGCACTGAAAAAACATCTTACGTCTGCCACTGGTTGCTTCATTGTTAGAGTATTAACATTTTGTGAATGCCATTATGTTTGCCTTGGAATGAAGCTTGTATATAGATTCATAAAAATAAATCTTCATTTTGTTTTCTTAAAGACAAATCCTAGTTAAAATTTCTCTTGGAGGAACCAGATAAAATTTCTATAAGCTAATATATAAACTTAGATATTCAATAAGATAAATTAACCATATAATACTGCAACAAAAATGTTATAACTCTTTAATGAGCATTGTAAGATGAAGTAGTAATATAGATGCTATGCATGTAAAAATGGCGTATTTATGGCAGCTAGCATTCCAAGATGATATGTTCTTTGTAGATGGTGATACCAAGGGTATGTTTGTTTCGCCGCAAGTTACCGCAAGTCGTAAGTCGTAAAACCTCTTTTCCATTTTCTGTTGTTTGTTTCGCTGAAAAATAATTTACAAAATACAACTCTCATTTTTCCACTTGCAGTTGTTACAGTAAATTTTGCGGTCATGTAAATCTCACTTTTACACCCACATTTTCTCACTTACAACTGCGATAGTTAATTTTGTAGTCATGTAAATTTCACTTGTAATATACTTGCCGTCCAAAGCAGTTACTTGATAATCAATATATAATTTAATATAATTAAATATTTAATATTTTTAATATTTTTAATATTTTTAATTTCTTATTTATTATTTAATTATTTTATATTTTTAATCTTTAATTTTTTATTATTTTTAATATTGTTTTAATATTTAATATTTATTATTTTAATTTATTATGTTTATTTATTATTGTTATTTAATACTTTATTACTTTATTAATTATTATACCATTTTAATACTTTATTTAGATTTAATATTTTATTAATATAACAATAGTATGCTTTAATATAAAATTACTATATATTTTATTTTTTAATGTTTAATATAAATAATTACTTTATTAATATTATAATATACTTTATTAATATTAATATTTTATTATGTTAATATTGTAATAACAATTCATTATAATAATTCATTATAATAATATTTTATTATTAATATTATAATTATATTTTACTTTCTTAATTTTATATTTGTATAATATTATAATAAAATTTAATATTATAATAATTTTAAATTATTTTATAATATTATAATATTATAACTATATTTTAGTATTTTTCTTAAGATTTTTTTTAATATCTATGCTTTATTAGTATTCTTAAAATTTTATTAATGTTCTTTAAATTTTCTTAAAATTTTATAATTATTTATTTAGTTAATATTTTAGTAATTATACTAATATTTTATTAATATTAATATTATAATAAAATATTAATATTATTAATATTTTATCTCAAATTTATTAATACAATTTAATTTTCAATAGTAGATTTAATTTAATAATATTTATAATATTTAAATCACTGCTACAGTTAATTTTGTGGTTAATTTTTTCGCTTACACTTTTATATTACCAACCAAATACCGTAAAACACATCCCATTTACACTTTCACTTTACCAATCAAACGCCGTAAAACACAATATATTTTTCACATTTACACTTTCACTTTACCAACCAAACACCGTAAAACACAATAAATTTTCCCTGCTACAGTTCACTTTTCACATTCTCCTTTTACGACTTACGACTTGCAGCCACTTGCAACATAACGAACAGGCTACAAGTTTAGCAACATGTCAGACTAAGAAAACATGAATGCAAGAATAATAGATATATAAAATGTCTCTGGTTGCATACCTTTGATGTGAGTTCCAACCTTTCAAGAGCACTAACAATTGCAGGCACCCTTAAATTGGATTCTGGGTGTGACTCCTAGATCCAGAAACAAACAGATAATTGAAATAGATAGTCAGCAGCAAAATAACACGATGCAGAAAATAAATAAACTTAATAAGAAGCCATACAAGCAGGTTATGCACAAAACCTTACATTATATAAAGCACATCAAAGAAAATTACCCTATTTTTATGAAAACTTTCATGATTTGTTTGTTGATTTGGTCGATTAGGGAGAAGAGGAAGTAAATGATAAACATAAAGAATTCAAACATGACCAATAAGAAACAACTAAATGCAAATCAAATTTGGCAAGTCCATTAATTTTCTACAGAAATAAATATGCACATGTTACTTTATACAATTGCAATGGTTGAATAATAACCAAAAATTGATCCCTATCAAATAGCACCCAGCAGGCTTAATAGAATACGGGCTTCAAGTTTTACGATACGAATGAAATTTCGGACAAATATAGAAGAGAATTGGGAACATAACATACCTTATTATGACCCGTAGCTGGAGCTACAGAATAGAGTACACGTGCATCTTGTAACGGAATATGAGAAGATACATATGAATCCTTTCTTTTATCACTAGAACATGAAAGGGGAGCCCCACTGTCATTTGCAGAGTATTTGGTATTAGTCCCAATAAGTTTATAGAATCTTCTTCCTGTATACGTCTTCTTTAAGCCACATGAATTCTTTAGCTTGTATGCATTTTCGATAGATGAGAACAAATATCCTGTACCATACGCAATTAGATAATTCCTTTAAGACAATATAGAAGATGAATTCACATAGCTAGTTTCTTTATATTGCAAAATCACCAAGCAGGAATCAGAATTAGGAACTAAAAGCGTTAAGTGTAGATTTAAATATCTTATATCTCATAAGCTGAGTCATTTGCTTCCAGAAGCATAATTCAATGCATATGACCATTCCTTCAGCGCTAATTATGCAGTCATTTAAATCTAACTAAATGTACATTGGTTTTCTCTTTTCTTAGCTACATAAATCTAAAAATATATTTGTTGCTGGTTACGGTTTGATTCATTATCAATGGCTTCAAAAGGTTGTTGTGTTGAACATAAATATGAAATTTCAATGTTGCTTGGATTTCATCACACTTTGATCTTGATTACAGGAGTTTGTGAAAAGTTTTAGGGCTCTTCACTAAGAAGAATCTGAAGAATCCTAAAAGAATCCTTAATCATGATTCCTACCATCATTTGTTAAAACAGGACAGCACACAAGACCTCTGACGCAATAATAATCTAGTGCACCACTATACAAAATTATACTGGTTCCATAGCTAGTGATGAACAGAAAGCAAGTTAAATAAATCCTTCAAAAGCAAGAAAAGGTCCATTCTCATTCTTCTGCACATCAAATATTAAACTCATATCTTAGAGAAAATACTGATTAACACACACAAAAATATCATCACTTAGGTGAAAGTACACAATATTCATGCAGAGAGAGAGAAGTGAAAATCTCAAACAGTCATTTCAACAAACAGTTGGCGCCCATGACCAAACGGAGATAGAATAACTACTGGGCGATGAATATGAGATGAAAAGGCCAGAAAAATTAATGGTTTCCTTTCCATTTGCTAATTTATCTAACACGGAGATGGAATTTATCCTTCTTTTTACAATTTACTTTGAAAAAAATTCAAAAGATTGTTTCGTGGGTACCTGAGAGAGCAGGAGAAGGTAGTGATCGGAGATCCATCATGGGTTCAGCGATCACAATCCAAGCAAAAACTGAATTTTACTGTTTTTTTTATTTTTTATTTTTTTTTCTGTAGGGACGAAAATGAGGAAAAGAGAAGTGAAACAGATGTCGATTGATTGCTTGAGGCACCCATCCATTTTGCGCCATAAAACGGACGGTAAAGTTTTAAAAAACACCCTTCCGATAGGATATTTTGCACTGGAGTCCTAAACAATACTTTTCATTTTCATATATACACATTTCAAATCAAACTTTACATTCAATCTGCAATTTTTTAAACCCTTGGCTCCCAATGGCGGGAACCGCCACCTCCACCCTCAACATCCTGATCCAAAACGCCGGCTACCTGAAAAAACCCCTCAAGCCTCCGGAAACATTCATTCTCTCCGCCCTCGACAACAGGAACCTTACCCAAGCCATCTCCATCCTCAAATCCACCACCTCTTCGTTCGCCCCTGCGATCTACATTCGCCTCCTAAACCTTTGCTCTGCCAAGAAAAACATCGTCGAGGCCCGCCGAGTCGAATCTCACATCGTCTCAACCTCATCCCCTTCGCCCCCAATCTTCCTCCTCAATCGGGCAATCGAGACCTTGGCTGGTCTGGGCAGCCTCAGCGATGCCCGCGAACTGTTCGATGAAATGCCGGATCGAAACACGGGTTCCTACAATACCATCATCTCGGCCTATGTCCGTGATGGGAAGCCAGAGGGCGCCTTATATCTTTTTTCGAGAATGAGTTCGGTGGGGCTGCGGTACACGGACGTCACATTTGCCTCTGTGTTGAGGGCTTGTAGTAATGTTTACGAATTCGACCTTGCGCAGCAAGTTCATGGGTTGATTGAGAAGTATGGGTTTTGCGAGAATTTGATCCTTGGAACAGCGTTGGTGGATGTTTACGGGAAGTGTTTGGCTATGGGGGATGCGAGGAGGGTGTTTGAGTCCATTGTGGAGCCAAATGAGGTTTGTTGGAATGTGATTGTAAGGAGATATCTTGAGTCGGGGAGAGGGGAGGAAGCAATGCTTATGTTCTTCAGGATGATTGGCGAAGGTTTTAAGCCGCTGAATCATACAGTCTCTCACGCTCTGAAGGCTTGTTCGAGCGTGGTGGCACTCGAGGGAGGGCGTCGAGTGCATGGAGTTGTTGTGAAGATAGGTTATGAAGGAGACAATGTTGTTGAGAGTTCACTTATGGATATGTACTTGAAATGTGGTGTTGTTGAGGATGCATGCCGGATTTTTGATAATTCTCCTTCGAAGAATGTGTTCTTGTGGACCTCAATGATTAATGGCTACATCGAATGTGGGGGTGTTGATGTGGCTATGGTTCTCTTTAACGAGATGCCAGAGCGGAATGTAGTTACTTGGAATTCACTGTTGAAAGGTTATGTTAAGTTGTCACAATGGGAACAGGGATTGGCTTTCTTCCACCGAATGAGAAGAGAAACCAAAGAAATTGATGATGTAACTCTTGGTTCGGTGCTGAATGTTTGTGCTGGGATGTTAGATCTCGGCCTGGGGAAACAGATCCATGGGTTTGCCTACAGGCATGGCTTCACCGCGAATCTGTTCTTCAGCAATGCCCTGCTTGATATGTATACAAAATGTGGGAATTTGAGAAGTGCTGCGCATTGGTTCTTCCAAATGGCCTCTCTGCGCGATAGGGTCTCATGGAATTCTCTGTTGTCTGGTTATGCTCGTAATGGGAGGAGTGAAAAGGCCTTGGAAGCTTTCCGGCTGATGATACAATTGGAGACCAAACCCAATGAGAAAACACTCAGTGCGATATTGGTGGCTTGTGCGAATGTCTTTGCACTCGAGTTTGGTAAGCAAATCCATGGATACATGTTCAGAAACGGGTTTGAGGATGTTGTCACGAGAGCAGTATTGGTTGACATGTACTCCAAATGCAATCTGATAGAGTATGCAATCAAAGTGTTTGAAGGTGATAGCACGCGGGACATTGTCCTGTGCAATTCTATGATTTTAGGGTCTGCTTATAACGGGAGAGGTGAATATGGCCTCAAATTGTTTGAGAGAATGAAGGAGGAGGATATTAAACCGGACAATATCACTTTCACAGGTGTTCTGCTTTCTTGTATCGGCGAAGGGTATGTCAACTTGGGCCAGAGTTATTTCACATCAATGGTTGCAGAGTACGGTGTTATACCTCAAGTTGAGCATTACGAGTGTATGATTGAGCTTCTGGGTAAGCACGGGTTCATGATTGACCTGGAGGACTTTGTTCAGAAGATGCCATTTGAACCGACAGTCTCAATGTGGGTGCGAATCTTTGACTGTTGTCGAGAATTTGGTAATGCAAGATTGGGCGAAAGGGCTGCAAGATGTATTAATGAATCAAACCCAGCAGTTCCAGTTAGATTTGAAGGCCTCTCGAGAACAACATGACGAATGAATATAGCTGTCCATCAACTGCGCCATGGAAGTTGCCGAGCTGCTAGAGATGACCCCGATTGGTAACTGAGAGATCTCACGGAGCTGAGCTGCCAGAACAAGTAATGTTGCAGGAATTCCTGGGAAACTGCTTTTATCAAGATCAAAATTCTATGCAGGCTGATTTTTTGTGCTCTTCTGACAATATTGGAAAATGTCTCTTGAAACATTTTTGGGAGGAGATGAAGGCAATTGCGCCATTGGAGATGAGTCCTTGACCACAGTGAAGGGCAATGTTCCTCCAATCAAGCATGTGGGATCTCATAAGAATTTGGTATGAAAAATGAAAAGATAGTTCGCGCATTGTGTAAGTAGATTGCACTTGATTTTATGTCTGATGAGAAGACGCAGAGGAGTATTTATGTTAAATTCTTTTTCTTTCTAATCGTATGTATCAGTTATCTGAAAGATAGAGGGAGAGATGTAATATACTGTTATATTGGAATTTGTCAGGATAAATCAAATTGATGGAAAATTTACAATTAATTAAAAATAATGATGGTCCAATGCTCAGGTTGCACAATTTTTCTCCATGAGAAGGAAACATTGCATGTCTGTTCTCTCTTCTATCATCTGTTCAACCCACTGCATGAAGCATTCCATATATCTCTTCAGTTCGGCAATGAGACTTGTCCTCGGCTCCAAACACATGCTTCCACGCTCCTCAGCTCAATCCAACTGTACCCTGCATCCTTCTTCAACCCCTTCCTCTTCATAGTCACTAGAATCAGCTTCGCCTCGTCCCATTTCCCTGCTGCTGCGTAAAAGTTCGACAATGTCACGTATCTCACCCCATTGTAAGGCTCCAGATCAAACAGTCAGCTCTCTTCCCCACCCCCAAATCTCCATGAACTTGGCACGCGCCAAGCAGCGCTCCCCATGTCCCTGCATTACTAGAAGGCAAGCTTTCTATCAATTCTGCTGCTTCTTTGAGCTGCTTCTTTCGCCCGAGTGCATCTATGAAGGCTGCATAATGCTCAATGCTTGGGCCCACACCATATTCCTCCTCCATTGAATTCAAGAAACAGTGTCCTCCATAGACCAGCCCAGCATGGCTGCAAGCTGATAGCACGCTGAGAAATGTTATGTGGGTTGGGGTAACCCCAGCTTCGATCATTCTCTCGAACACATCAAGTGATTGCATCCCCAGCCCATTATGAGCAAACACAGTGGCCAAGTTCCAAGAAATTACATCTCGTTCAGGCATTGAATCAAATACCTTGAAGCTGACACCATATCCCCACATTTTCAGTACATATCTATGAGAACATTGCAAGTGAAGACATTGAAACGGCTTCTCCTCGCAATGTCACCATGCACTTGCTTGCCTCTCCCGATCAGCCCCAACCTCGCGCAAGAGCTCAAGACCGAAACAAGCGTGAACGGAGTAGGCATGGCTCCCCGCCTCCACCATCTCCTCAAACACCTCGATCGCCCTCTCCTCTTAACCGTTCTGCTCGTACCCCGACACCAATGCCATCCACGTCACTGCATTCCTCACGGGCATTTCATCAAACACCCTCCTCGCCTCCTTGAGCCTCCCGGCCCTCACATAAGCGGTGTCCACAACACCACGTCCCGCACTCCCATCCCATCAAACACCTTCCTCGCAAACTCTGTGTCCCCGCACTTCCCATACCGGTCGACAAACACATTGCCATGATCAAATTCATCTCCAGCCCATTCAGTATCGGGGCCCCAAGCAGCAGCTTGAGGGATTTGCCGGCACAAGCGGTGGCTACGCTGATGACAGGGAAGCGATCGAAGCAAGGGAGATCAGTGGGATGCGAGAAAAGAGGCAGAGGGACTGAATGTGGCAGGTGTGGCGGCCGCGGCAGGCGAGGGAGGAGATGAGGGTGTTGTAGGCGACGATGTTTCGTTCGGGTATTTGGTCGCACAGGTGGAGGGCGGAGGGGAGGGTGGAGGGGGACAGGGAGAGAGAGGAGAGGAGGGTGTTGTCGGATGGAGGTTCTTGGAGGGGAGGTCGGAGAAGGCGGCGAGGGCGGAGGGGATGGAGCCGAGGCGGGAATAGAGGTGGGTAATACGATTGGCGAGGAGGGCGGGGGCGGCGAGGCCGGACTTGAGGAGGCGGCAGTGGAGGAGCTCGGCGAGGGAGAGGTTGTTGAGGGCGACGCAGTGACTGATGAGGGAGCAGTACTGTTCGATCAAATGACCGGGGGCGGGAGCGGGGATGGACATAATGGTGGTGAGGAGCGGAGCATGGGCGCCAAAGGGAAATTGAAAAATACAGTTGAAGTCTATTACTAAAAGGGTCGGGGTTTTTTTATTTATAATGTTTAATTTGTATTTTTTTTTTCCCTGTACAGTCTCCTGTATTAATTAGCTGTTCACTATTTTCTGTGCAATTCTGATTCCGAAACCCCAACCCCACCGCCCCCCGCACCGCCCCCCCCCCCCCGCCCCGCCCCCCCCCCCCCCTCCCTAATGTCACTAACATCATACCTTTGTATCACAATAAGACACGAGAAGTGAAGCATTAGTTCTGTGAATCCTGGAGATGAGAATAACTTTTTGAAGAAAGAAAATTTTAGGTTTTCCCTTTTATTTTAATTTTTCTATTTCTCAAGGAAAAAATATGGTTTTATTAGTACATCAAATTCAATTGCAATGCACATATTGTAATATTGTAAAATGTCTTGAAATATATCAAGGTCGAATCATAATCAATCTTCGTTCTTTAATGTGAAGCTAAAATTTCACCGCAGTGAAGAGCAGCAGCAGCTTGCCATCATCTCTGACGATGGGATGGCATGGCCTGCAGCCCAACAACTCAAGCACTTGCCCTTCGTCTCCGACCTCGCTCTCCCCATCTCCTCGCTCTTCCCCAACCTCCTTCAATCCTGCATCGAGTCCAGCTCCCTTGACTTCTGCCGAAAGTTCCACGCCTGAATCCTCGAGTCCCACTTCTCATCCGAGACCTTCATCCTCAACCGACTCATCGACGCCCTATCCAAATGCGGCTCCCTCGAACATGTTCGACGTAATGCCCCAACGAAACACCTTCACGTGGAACGCCGTGATCTCCGCCCTCACGAGGTCAGGCAACGTCGACGAAGCGGGAAGACTCTTTGCTTCTGTGCCGTTCCCGACCATTGCTCCTGGAGCTCGATGGCCTCCGGGTTCTCCCAGCACGGCTGGTTCGAGGAGTCTCTCCTGTTCTTCGAGGGAATGCATGGAGAGTACTTTTACATAAACTCGTATTCGTTGTCGAGTGCTCTCAGTGAGTGTGCGGGGCTGATGGATTTGAATGTGTGGGGGTTCGGATTCATGCTTTGATCTCGAAATCACCTTTGGCTTGTGATGTGTACATGGGTAGCGCGCTTGTCGATATGTGTTCAAACTGTAGGCGACCTTTAGATGCGCAAAAGTGTTCGAGGGAATGCCTGAAAAGAATGTGGTCTCCTGGAATAGCTTGATTACGTGCTACGAGCAAAATGGACCGGCGGTTGAGGCTCTAGTCTTGTTTGTGAGGATGATGGAATGTGGGAACGAGCCTGGTGAGTTGCCAGCCTTTCGGTTATTAGAGAAGGAACACAAATCCATGCTCAGGCTATCAAGTTTGATAACTTTCGGAATGATTTGGTGTCGAGCAATGTGTTGGTTGATATGTACGCAAACTGCAGTAGAATTAGAGAGGCAAAGAGGGTTTTGGACTGCATACCAACTAGATGCATAGTGTTGGAGACTTCAATTCTTAGCGGGTATGCCAAATCAACAATTGTGCAGATGCGAGATCACTGCTTTCAGAGATGGTGGATAAGAATATTATCACTTGGAATGCCAGTATTGCGGGTTACACTCAAAGCGGGGAAGATGAAGAGGCACTCAGAAGCTCCTTCAATTGAAGAGGCAGTCTGTTTGGCTGACCCGCTACACTTTTGGCAACGTCTATAATGCGTGTGCAAACCTTGATGACCTTCAGCTCGGCCTGCAGGCCATGGACATGTTTTGAAGCATGGATTCCGATTTGAGGATGGACTGGAGCCTGACATCTTTGTCAGTAACTCACTTGTAGAAATGTACCTTAAGAATGGCTCCATTGATGAAGCAGTTATGATGTTTGAAAGAATGGGTGGAAGGGATAGGGTGTCTTGGAATGCCATGGATTGTCGGGTGTGCTCAAAATGGCCGTGGGGAAGAGGCATTGCATCTGTTTAAGAGGATGCTAGTCTCTGGAGAGAAACCAGATCATGTGACAATGATGGGAGTTCTCTCTGCTTGTGGCCATGCTGGCCTGGTCGATGAGGGACGCGGATACTTTAAATCTATGACCAAGGAGTATGGACTAGTTCCATCGCGAGATCACTATACTAGCATGGTTGATTTGCTTGGACGAGCAGGACACCTCGAAGAAGTGGAGAAATTCATAAAAAGGATGTCGGTAGAGCCAGATTCGGTTCTTTGGGGTTCATTTGTTGCTGTGTGTAGGATTCATGGTAATGTCAAGATGGGGGAGTGGGCAGCAGAGAGGCTCTTTGAGACCGACTATGAGAGTTCAGGCTCGTATGTTCTTCTCTCGAACATGTACGCTGAGAGAGGGAGATGGGCAGATGTTGCGAAAAGGAGGATGATGAAGCAAGGAGTTGTTAAGCAGCCCGGTGCAGTTGGATTGAGATAGGGAGAAAAGTGCATGTGTTTATGGTGAAAGATCAAAGACACCCACAAAAGAAAGAGATCTACACAATACTGAAATTTCTCAATATGCAGATGGAGAGGCTTGGGATCGATGTTGCTAGCAGTTTGTCCCCAGACATGAATTTTTGTCATCCTGAAGGAGATTTGAAGGAAAAGGATTGGAAAGTTTTGATGCTCCAACAGAACAAAACAGTGGAAGGATCCATTCATTCAACAGTGCGCGGCATTGGCATTTATGCTCCCATAAAAGTGTGGTTTTGTCTCCATATTACATATGCAAAAGCTCATGCTTTGGATATCTCTCTGTTGGTTGACATTTTGAAGGACATTTTGCGAAAAAAACTAGTGCGCTTCTAAGAAACATGCATTACTTTCGCAATTTCCAGAAGCCATATTAGGGAGAGGAAATGTTGCGAAGGTGCAAGGACAAGATTCATAGAGAGACGCAATGTTGCTTTTCCAAATGGAGACATGAAACCTAATGATAGAAGTTCAAAGGCCTGAGTTGTGGGTAATTACTGGGAGAATGAGACCCTGGGGTCACTGAAATGGTGATCTTCAAGAAGTTGGTCCTTAACAAGTAATGTCTTAGGGTCTGTTGTCTGCAACACTGGCTCCGAAGTTGCCTGAAGTGAACATAAAGGAGGAAATAATCAGAGGAGAAAGGTGTCGATAGGTTTATAATGGATATTGAGGCGGCCAACAGGATTCAAGAGTAATATTGTGACATGCACAATCTAATGTCGGCCTACTATGTTGCCAAACTTAGCAACCAGATTACTGTGGCATTTGTGCAATCTAGGCGCACTCTCTGCTGCCAAACTTCCAGATTGGACTGATCAAGAGCTTATAATGGATAAAGTATCATAATTTCAGACAGAGCTGGCCTAGATAAGAAAGAGAAAATGTGCAATCCATGCAAGAGAAAGTGTGAAATCTGTGAGGGGATTGATTCTAGTTATATGAACCATGATGATACGGTGAGGAAGTAAGATGATTGATTCTAATTATAGTTTGACAGGCTTACATCGGGGTTTAGATGGTTCGGTTGTTTAACCCCACTACTGTCGGCATACATTTACAGAGATTCTTATCCTAGAAAGCAGCAGAACTTGGAGTTGATCTTTGGAATCTACAAACAATAGGTACCATTTATTCTGTAATTTCCCCATTTTTCTTATATTATTATTATTATAGGTTTGCATCTCTGATACTTGAACTTTTAGAAGGTTGCATGTATTGCTTCATACATGAAAAATCTGATGATAAATGAACCAAGATTAGTTATTACATGAGAGTCTTGTTCAATTTGCAAGTTGAGAAAATTAATCAATGAGCATCAAATACAACTCTACATTAGTTGTATAACAGACAGTTAAGCTTCATTTTCTTCTCTCTGTTACCATGATTTCGCTCAGTGAATCTTTTGCTCCCGTTTCGGCTAACTCTGATGAGTGAACGAGATTTTATTCTTCCATATTTAGTTAAACTCTTACATTCTGTTTCTACTGTTCTGTCTCTACAACTAACAAAGAGTTTACCTATTTACTCACTCTAGACTCAAATATTTCCATATCCGGTCATACGTACATTGTAAGTTCTTATGTATAATATTAACCTAATTTTGGTGAACTAGAAAATCTGTAATATGGTTTTATACTTCAACGTGTGATCATCAAGCTATGACATCTAATAGTGTTCAAAGCAAAGATCACAAAGTCACAAATTTTTTATGTGTAAATAGAGTTTCATGGTGTACAGTCAAATGTTGGAAGTGTTGGATACGTCGAGGAGACTCGAAAGTCGAGTCAGCTCTTGTGCAATAGATTTTTTTTTCCCCCTCCTTCCAGAGACATTTCTGTTTCTGTCCCTTTTGGGGGCTCATCAAATTCATTGTTCATGTGAGAGTAGAGGAAAATTCAAAGCGTGTTGTGTGAGGGAGTCCAAAGTCAGTCCAGCACTGAGATATTAGTGTTGGAAAAGACTACAGGTGGCAGACTTCCAGTCTTGAATCCACTAGGTATAATCAAGATTACTTGCACCTCACAAATCTATTGGAAATCATGCAACCCAAGGAAAATTCTTACATTGATCATTAAGCTTCTTCACATTAGGTCTTTTGTTGATGTTGAGGTCTTTGTTCTGTTAGGGGAGTTTTCAAGGGTTATTATGTGGTAACTGAAAGTTTAGTTATGTGCATCAAATAGTGGCTGTTTAGTTGGCTGTCATGTTATAAAAGGCAACACTGATGGAGTATTTGAATCGCATTGAAAAGGATCTTGACATGTCATACATTTATGTTGTGTTTAGAGTTATGGTGAAGACCTAGTAAGCCTTTTTTTTTTTTGGAAGGCTTATAAATCTCTGATATTGTAACACTGCAATATTTAGACCTTCTCTCCCCTCCAACCACTGTACTCTTGTCTGTGCTAGTGTTCTGACCTGACCCATTTCAGAACTTGAGGCAGTCCAAATACTGCATTGCAACGTGGCCTGTTTGGTTAAGGGTGGAAGTGAGGAAGTGAAGAAGTGGTAATAGTTCCTTTTAGAACTTGGGAATTGGTTAGTAAGTTTTCCGGTGTTTGGATATTGTTGGGAAGTGTGATTTGGAAAATGTTATGTCTTTTTCGGTGTTTGGATGGTAATGTGGAAGTGGAAGTGGAAAAGTTGACCACAAAGTTGACCGCAAAATAATATTAAAATAAAATTAATTAAGAAAAATAAAAATGGATTGTAATTAGAATGCAAGTGAGATTTACATGATCAAAAAATTAACTATTTTGTGTTACAATTTATTACAAATGAGATTTACATGACCACAAAATTAACTGTAGCACTCTGAAAGTGAGGAAATGGTTGCATAAAAGAGAGAAGAGAAAAGGAAAAGGGGTTTTCTTATTTTCCTTTTCTGGTGTTTAGATAGATAAGAAAGTGAGCAATTATACTTCCCTATTTCCTTACTTCCGCACACTTCCTTGCAACCAAACAAGCCGTTGTTGGAAGTATCAAATGCCTGGGGTTCCTGCATTGTAGGGTCCATAAATATGAAAAAGGTTTAGGCCAAAATTTCTCTTTTATTTGAATTTTGATCTTGATTAAACTATGTATTTTTGTGGAAACTCACATGTAAGGGTTTGGATCTTTTACACGAAGAATGAAACTTGTGAGCCAACTTAAAAGTTTTTCCAAGTATTATATGGACTAGATGTGGGCCTAAAACCTAGAGCTAACAGGATTTTGACAGGTTTGAGTCTAGTTAGATGTGCAGCCATCCAAACCCATTTGAACCCCCTGCCGAAAGTATTTGATGTGGCAACTCTCGTGCCTTACGATTTGTAATTTCTTTTAGGACATTTCAAATCTTTTATATTTTTAAATTTATCTTTTAATTTTTTATAATATCTTTATTATTTCTCAAATTTTTAAAAATATCAGAATTACTCTCACACCGTAGTCAGTTTAAAAGAATAAAAAAAATATTCTTTAATTTTCTATAATAAAAATTTGTAATTTCAAATTTGTCCACGGCCTACAGCCAACCTCCCTTCCTATACATGCACCCACTCTTTCTCCTCCACTGCATCCGCCCGTCGCTTCAATCGCCTCCTCCGCCAGCGTCTCCCTCGCCGCCACCCCCTCCTCCATCTTTACTGTCACATATTGCAGGTTGACATTTTGAATGGTAATAGTATTGTCAGGTTTATTTTGAATGCTAATAGTATTGGCATGTTCATGTATCGAGCAACAAATCTATTCAAATCTTTTGTGTAGCTTAGGATTTAACACAAAGAATAGAGAGACAGACTGGGAGTGGGAGAGTAATTTTGCTCAGCTTCTGTTAAAAAACTAACAACACTGATGTTGAGGGTAACTTTGAAAGTTTTTAAAGATTTGAGAAGTAATAAAGATATCATGAAGATTTTGAGGGGGTAAATTTGATAATACAAAAGATTTGCGGGACACATACGAGAAAAACACTTTCTTTTGTTGATATTAATTTAGATAGAATATTTCAGAAAGTCTATAGTATACCTTTTTTTTTTTTATAAAGAAAGAGAATGGAGGTCACTCCAGCTTATACTCACACCCATCACTAATTATTCAAATTAAATCTCATGATCAACACTTGCGGAGATTGAGTTTGGGTCCCCTCTCTTGAGAGCGAGTGGTATTACCAGTGGATCAAACTGCTAGTACAGTATATAGTATACTTTAATTTTGTAAAACATGATGCATCAAAGTAGGAGAGAGATAAAATTAAACTTTTTTTACACGACTAATGCGTCTCATAGCACAAACAGACCGGATACACTAGATACTGCTAAGAATTTGGATTCGGTTCATGTGTGTGAGCCACACACACATACAATAAGAATGTCAATCCTATGTTGATGCGTGGATTGAAACTCTTATAATCTCTTATGATATGTGTGTGAGACACGTGTCAATGCGTTATTCGTCCTCTTATTGTATGTGTGTGTGTGTGGCTCACACACATGAACCGAACCCTAAGGATTTGTAGATGGCGTGTGTTCATCAATCCTCTCTGGATACGACCTCGAGGCCTTTATAAACAAAGTAATGTGGCCTGCTGGTTAGACCCTGAATTTGCTCCCGAGTTCACCGGTTCGAACACCCGAGAGGAACAAGTTGATTATCAAAAAATTAAACAAAAGCAATGTCTTTTAAATTTAAAAAAAAAAAAAGAAAGAAAGAGAGAAGGAGAATCAAACTAAATGCTGAAGATCTGATCTCTAGCAATATCCTATTACAACCATATGTGGCACACTGTATTAATGCTTAATCCCCCTCTTCAAAATGTCTTTATCTCTAAGCTACCGACAACGGGACGGCCTTCACTTAATGCTGCGCCTCCCGATAAAATATCCCCACATGGAGCCGAATTTGTGGAACATGGAGTTCTCATTCCCAATTATAAACATACATAAAAAAAAAATACTAGATATTATTATTTTAATCTCAAACTTAAATAATAAAAATTTCTTTATCTTTGCTTCACAATTTTTATTTGATGGAGAGAATAAAGTACGAGATGCTCTTTACCGTTTTATTCGGCGCTGCCCTCGTGTGTATGGGCCATTTTTTTTTTAAAAATAATATACAAGTTTTGTGAGAACATGGAGTCCCATAGAAGATTCTAGGGATAAAATTCAATGAGCTGTCCTATTGTTCTAGATTGTGCGACATCTCTCTCTCTCTCAATTCACGGGAGCTGTTGAAAAAGTTGATTTTTAGTTCACATGTAACCCGAGAGCAGAGTTTTAAATTTATGCAAGATGTTTAGGGTTAAATAGGGTTAAATCTTTGTAGGTGTCGCAACTGCGGTGAAGGAGAGATATCACGATTTCAGTGAAAGAGTTTCGGGTCCGGTTGATCAGATCTGAACTGCAGACGTCTCATCAGTGCTAACGGGAGAGTCGGACATAGATTGGATGGGTCTGAACAGCAGAGGCTGCATCTGTAATAAAAGAGAGAAGCCATGGTTTAATTGAAAGTGTTCCAGAAGTTTTTTTTTTTTTTGAAAAATCAAATTGTGTATGTGTGTTTCATACAAGTTTTTACTCTTTTTTTTTTAAATATTTCATTAAACTTTTATTAATGAAATATTGAGAGGTTTTACCTCACGATTTTATCTCAAAAAATATATATCTACGTTTGTTCAATGTAGTTTGTCCAAGTAAACAAGGTAGCCTTAAATTTAAGAACAACTTGTATGGTTGTTAAAGTACATGCTTCTGATGAGAGAATCACGGGTTCACGAAGCAAAAAAGAAATGATAATTTAGATGCTGGAAAGAATTAGTTGGTTTATTCACGGTCAGAAGTTGTCTTTCGATTTTTTGGAGTGTGACGGCTTTCAATTTGTCTGGTGTTATGGGGGCTGTTTGGTTGTACATAAAGCTCATAAAAACTGTAATTCGTAAGTGATTTACAATTCAATTATAACTATAGTACTTGTTTGAACCTTAATTCATAAAAGGTTTACGCAACTCAATTATTACTTACTTGTATCTCAATTATCACTCACTTATAACTCATTTACAGTTAATTTTGTGGTCAAGTAAATTTATATTATTTTTTATATTAATATTAATTTTTTTAAATATTTAGTATTTTTAGTATTTATTTGTGATGTTAAAAGTTTTTAAATCATCAAATAGTTAATTTTGTGATAAACTTTTTCACTTACGACTTACACATTATAACAACCAAATACCGTAAAACACAATACATTTTTTCACTGATAATTTTATATTACCAACCAAACACCGTAAGTTTACATGCATGTAACTCATTTACAACTGTAAAAGACTTTACCAATTACGACTTACTAATTATGACAAATTACGATAACCAAAAAGACCCTTTCCACCAGCTGCCTCCTAATTTTGTAGCTACCTGCGCATATCAAAATGATCTGAAAATCCCATGGCAAATGAGATTATTTGTGTTGCATGTGCACTGCACATGCATGCAAAATCTAGTATTATCAAATTAGGAGGAATACCCTTGTTCTTTCTTAATGCATCATTAACTTCCCTCAACTAACCCATAGCCCAATTTTCCACTAATTTCTACGGCCACTTATGTGATGGGATCTTCTCTTTTAATGAAAGGATTTGGTTGGTATAACTGCGGAGGAGGCGAGAACTCATGACTCCGCTGAGTGTGTTCTGGTGGTTTCATTTTTTTCTTTTCTTTTTTTTCTTTTTGAGAATAAAACTATATATGTTTTATATAAGTTTGCACCTTTTTATCTCAAAAATGTTTTATTAAATTCTTAATAATGGAACACTGGGATTCTTATCTCACGATTTTATCTAAAAAAAGAAGGAGAGAACGATTATTTTCTAAATTAATAACTCTTCTCATCAACACATTTGATTAGCTGTAGAGCCACCGTTCTTGTTTCTTAATGAAAAAGATTAGGACCAAAGTTTTGGACGATTAGCTTTAAGTGAGTTTGTTAGGATCCATTTGGCATCACTTAATTTTATTTGATTTATATAATTATAAGCTGATGGGGGCTCTTTGAATAATTTATATAGTTTGTGGGTGAGAGGAATGATAAGCGTGTTGCCAAAGTCAAGGATTTAACAAGTTTAGATACGAAGCATTCTCATTTTATTAAAAATATTCAGTGATTCAGTGGATGTAGCAATCATCAAAGCAACCTTTGTCTCTTGCTTGTGGTCATCATCACAGTTGCCACCCTCTCAAAAACAGCAATATTTCATTGGCCCAAAGCTTATATTGTGTACAATTGGCAATCAACCGACAAAGCAAAAGTCCGCCGCTGATGTCCCTTTGTAAGTCATGGTTAGTTAGAGTTTTAAGTTTTTCACCGTCTCAAGTTTAAATCTCATCGCGTGTTGATATTTCATTCTCTAATATCAGACACTGGGCAGGCCCTAAATTTGCCCCCTAGTGATTCTTAGTTCGAACTCTACGTTGGGCCTGTTTAGTTAAGGGTGAAAGTGAGGAAGTGAGGAATTGAGGAAGTAGTAATAATTCTTTTTGGAACTTGGGAATTGGTTAATAAGTTTTCCGGTGTTTGGATGTTGTTGGGAAGTGTGGTTTGGAAAATATTTTGTCTTTTCTGGCGTTTAGATAGTAATGTGAAAGTGGAAGTGGAAAAGTTGACCACAAAGTTGACCGTAAAATAATATTAAAATAAAAATTAATTAAGAAAAATAAAAAATAGATTATAATTAGAATGCAAGTGAGATCTACATGGTCAAAAAATTAACTGTTTTGTGCTACAATTTATTACAATGTGATTTACATGACCACAAAATTAACTGTAGCACTCTGGAAGTGAGGAAATGGTTGTGTAAAAGAGAAAAGATAAAAGGAAAAGAGGTTTTCTTATTTTCCTTTTCCGGTGTTTGGATAGATAGGGAAGTGAGCAATTATACTTCCCTATTTCCTTACTTCCGCCCACTTCCTTGCAACCAAACAGCCCCGTTGTGAATTTAACTAGCAAAAAAAAAAACTGACAAAGCAAAAGTATCATGCAAACATCAACAAACATGATTCATTAGTGATGTAGAATATGATATCTGATGAAACAAAAATTCATGTTGAAATGGGTTCAACAATATGATGATTTGCATTTCTTTTTCTTTACAAATTTTTTTTTACATTTGTGTATTTGTGTATGCGTGCATGATAATTACTTAATATATTTACAAGGCGATATACAGCATAATTTAATCTTACCTTATCATATGATGTATGGTATACTTATCAGTATTTTTGTGTCTGAAAAGAAATGAATAGAAATATATTGGATTTTATAGTATTTTATCAAAATCAACCGAATTGAGGTTTCCTACCGTGATTCATATATAAAATATGTCCGTCTTGTCTGTCTGTCTCCATTCGGCACGTGCGAGAGAGATCCTTCGCCGCCATAATGCCCCCCACCGTCACCTTCTCACGGTCCGTTCCCACCGCAACGATATACTAGTTTAGACTACGCGAACTCATCAATAAATTTTTTGAATCTACGTGGAGGAATATTCCCTCCAAGATGATCATAGCTGAGATAAGCCATCAATAAAGTTGAAAGGTACAGAATAGATCAATGCACCTGAATTTGGTGTGCCACACATTTCTGTCATTGATGCGTACATGAAGCTAACAATAAGAATTAACAAAAATACCAAATTCCAATTTCAAAGCCTTCTCCAATAAAATTGAAGACCATAATTCTGAAACTTTTACAATCAGTTGATAAACACTCAAATTCAGCATCAAATTACCAATAAAGAGAAACTAAAACAAGAGAACAGCTTGCCATAAAACCTAGAAAGCTTCCAAAAATTCTTCGAGATTGAAAGTTCAATAAGCTTGAGCGAGAAGACTGCTTACAGAAAATTTTGCAAATTGCGTTCATCTTTAGCGTTTAGTCTCGAGTCAAATTTAATTTAACCTCAATAGACCAAGACCCAAATAGCTGGCCAAGCGCGTTCAATTTGGGTCGATTTCCACATAGATGATGAGATTTGATGAATGTTAACCACCACCAACACGCTTAAGCTTTGAGCTAAAATGACAGTTTTCTAGAAGAAAATTAAAAAGAATTAGTTTCTGAATACTATATATATATATATCTGAGAAAAAAAGAAGTATACCAAATCTTTATCACATCATTCACAAAAGCAAAAAACCAATATTAAGTATATTTGTTAACAGAAGAAGACTAGTTACCCCTAGAGAGAGCTTCTCCCTTGTTTGTACAGCAGAAGGATACAGCCATGAAAATGTGGGACAGGGATTGTGATGAAGTTACCACGTCTTTTTCCTGCAGAAAAAAAAGAAACAAACAAAGAAAATGAGAAGAGAAAGAAACAAATACACCCACAGCACTGACGTCTGCGCTCATCTAGAAACCAAAGACTTTTTGCACCCGCAAGGAATCAAAAAACAAAACGAAAAGATGAGATTTAGAAGTAGAGCAGGCCCCTAGCCCAGATGGACTCAGGACATTAATAAGAGACTTTGGCCGTTGAAATATAAAAAAGATTACATCCCTGCAGTGCACCCCCATCAACACCTCCAACCTTTTCCTCTCTCTACCAATCTGCCTCTGTCTATCCGCAATGCTTCCTCACCGACGGCGAGAACTCGCCCCCGGAAACAACTTCACCTTCTCCAATCCAACCAGCAAAGAGAGCAGCAGCAGCAGCCTGAACCATTCAGACGAGATGGAGTACGACACTTGGGCCGAGAGGATCAAAGGCCAGCACAACAACTTTGGCAAGCCGAACGACACAAAGTTTGGTGCCTGGACGCGAAGAGTTCCAAGAAAGACAACCCGGATGAAGGTGAATTCAGGTGGTTGGCTAAGACAGAGGAGGAGGAGGAGTCCAGTACTCCTTCACCGGAGTTGTGGAAGCAGACGGGATCGCCTGTAATTCAATCGGCAGACAGTTCGCCTGTCAGAAGTCGTGGCTACTACGATGATAGAGATAGCCGTTTCAGTCATATTAGTCACAGCGCGAGAGCTCAGACGATTGCAAAGTATAGGCAGGAGATGCTGGATTTGGTCAGAGGTATGCCAGAGACATCGTATGAGCTGTCCCTGAGAGATATTGTCGAGTCTCCGAAGATTACCACACCATTACAGAAGACTGTAGAAGATAAGTCGGAGGAAGTCGAGGATGAGACTGAGAATGAGAAGGAGAAAAAGAAGAAGAAAGGGAAGAAAGGGAGAGAAGGATGTCAAAGAGCGAGAGCATGGAGACAGGAGGCCTTTTTCTGAAGATGTTTATCCCAAAAGTCCTAATGTTTTGGGGGGGAGGAAGAGCACTGGAAGTTCACCATGTGCAAAAGTGTCGCCCAAGCCGGCGTTGGGAGATGAGGAGAAGAGTACACATAGGGACTGGTGGAGCACGGAATTTGGACAGATGACCAGCAGCAGTGGCAGCAGCAACTCCAGCAACGGCAGTGGAAGAAGAAGAAACAGGTAAGCTTCATTTAGGGAGACAAATTACTTTTCCTCTGATATAAATATAAATGGGAAATTAGATCTAATTTGAATACAAATTAGGAATTGGTATTTCAGTTCTGAAAATTGGAAAAAGAAAATATATTCACTAATTAGTAAGCACATCAAGGTTTTAAAACTAGATGGATTGGTTTGAAACATTTTTGTTACAGTTCTTAGAAAAGAACAGATTTTCCTGAAAGGATAAAACTCAGCTTACTTCTCTGTTGGGTGCAAATCTTATCTTTTGATTCTCAGAATACAGTTTTTTGTTCCTATAGAATAAGATGGCTAGGAATTTCATAAGATGATCTGCAGAAAGATAGGCATAAGCAATAAAAAAACTTCAAAGGAAGCAATTATATCACTTAATTAAGTGTCTGAAACAAAATACATATATGAATCACAAGCTCAATGGTAGGAATGACCAATTATCAAAATATAAACCCAAAAACTGCAGGCCATAACAAATCAACAGATTAAACATTAATTCTGAGACTATTGCCTGGTTTCTAAAACATATTTCATCAATTTTGCAGGAAATTGCGGGTTGCTATCCCTTCTTCCAGACACGATGAAGTAAATCTACAAGGAATTGGCGGCAAGATGCCACACGGAAACCATATGGATGCCCATGTAAATGTCCTTGTTCTAGTTCTGGGAATGTTCGATTATATGATGAGATGATGGTTGCCAGACTGATTGCATCATGGCATGTATAGTGTCCTTGTTTTATGACTTGTGATTCTGGCTGAAGTTTGGTAATCAGTGTTATGCTCATGCGCAAGTATTGCTTTCCATAAGCCACCAATAGATTTTGTGGATTTGGGGCTCCTTGTAATTGGTCATGAAAATTTTCTAACTAATGTTTTATGCCGTGTATGATAGCTTAATTCATCAGTCTACAGAACTATGCGGTCCATAAATTCCTTTAGAATATGTCAATCAATGGATAAGATGGGTTGTACAGCATGTCTTCATGAACTTGTTTAAGTTTGTTATCAGTATCAACCTTGAAATAATTACTTACAGTTAATGAGCAGCATAAAATCCTACTGGCACTTGCGACTCTGAATATCTGAGCCATTATCCTGAAAGAAATACACATATAAAGACCAGAAATATTTCCCTCAAAAAATAAAGACAAAAATTATGAATGTTTGTTGAGGCATCTAATTAAAGCAGACGTGTTAACTACTTACAACTAATAACATTTCCAGGCTTACAGCTAGTTCTATATCAGTTGTATGTGTGTGCGCGCACGCGCGCGCAGAAGACAGCACTGGACGCGTCATCTCTCTCTCTAGTTCCATTTTGCTCACTGTGTCTCTCGTTCACAGGCGTCACCGCGCCTTGGGAGCCATTCAGCCGGGTGGGGCACTGGGTCCCACCCGGAGGCCCACCGGAATCAACGGCCCAGATGGGCGCGGTGACCACTGTGACGAAAAACGCGGTGAGCAAAAAAAATTTCCTCTCTCTCTCTCTCTCTCCTCTCTCTCGTGTGTGCGCGCGCGCGCGTGTTTCAGAAGACTGCTTTGTGCGTGTCTCTGTTTGTGCAAGGTTCTCTTCAGAAGATCACGTCTTGGATGTGTCACTTTGCGCAAAATCATGTCTGAATTAGGAGAATGCATCATGCCAGACGTCCAACGAGCTAGAAAGCATAGACACTGACTTAGGACACGAATACGACACCAACTGATATGGAGACACAGGAAAACTACAGAAAGCAAACACCGAACAACGTGACACGTGCCTGCGTGTGTTGGAGAGAGGGTGTGATGTGGAGGTAAAATGAACACTAATAAACCCAAGTATTTAAACATATTAAAGCAGAAGGAAAACGACCTAAAACCTTATAATTAAATCCTTCGTCTCTAAAACTAAGCATTTAACCAAAGAAAGGGTAACAGCCTAATTTCATCACTCAGACCAAACTCAAGCTCATGATGCCCCTCACATGTTCAAGAGAAGTTTTTGGTGTTGGGCGCATGTTGAATATGAATGCAGGACTCGTTTTGCCATGTCCATGCTACTTAGCGAAAGATTAAGTATGAAATTGAAAGGCCACTGTCCAAGCCGTCCACATTATGCAGTGGACGACACATTCTATCCTGCAAATGATGGAATATAAGAACTAGCTTTATAATATAACCAAGAGGTTGAAGTAGAGCAACACAGAACAGAGGCAAACAAATGATTCTCAAACCGAAGAAACTGACAGATAAAAGATTGACAGAACTGATAGTGTTTTATTGGTGAGAGAAGCTAGTAAACCTTTAGTCTGGAGGATGCGGGCTTCAAAATTATTCAATGCAACTGGAACATAGAGCCGAATAATTACCTTATCTACAATCTAAGTAAGTTTTTTTCCTCCAAACTAACTCCAGCCTTGATATAAAACTTTGAAGTAAGGTTCATACTTCCATCCCAGGTACACCATCTATTGCAGAGATGAAGTTGGTACTGGTGTCAGTGAATAAACCAAAGAGCCATGGTTGCTGTCACTTGAGAGCAAAGGCACCTGATTTCCTTTGATCAGAATCTTCTCAATAACTTGTATCTCTAAATGTTGAACTTGAATGATAATTGGAAGTTTGTTTCAGATTTAGAGGCTAATTCCTGTTATTACATTCAGCTGGTAATTGCTAAAGCTGGTTATGGTTAACATACTGAATGAACTAAGCATTTCTACTATTATTAACCAAACCAAGATGTCTAATACATTAGGAATGCAACTCAGTTAAGTAATTTCGCCACGAGCAAGTATTGATTTCCATAAGCCACCAACAGATTTCATGGATTTGGGGCTCATTGTAACAGACCATAAAATGCTTCCAACTAAAGTTTTGCAAACCATGTATTATAGCATATAAGAGACAACCACAGTCAACATAATTGCGGAGGACTTAAAAATTCTTTACAATATTTCAACGGAGAAGATGGGACAGTACAAAGTGTCTTCATGAACTTGTCACTAGTATCTTT